>JACXGI010004733.1:0-32992 GCA_016801175.1 Esox masquinongy | reverse complement strand
TGCTGCCGAACTGCTTTTGTGTTCTGCTTACCAAGAATTGTTTGCCCTGCGTTCAAACCAAATCTTAACAGCAGGACTCCCTTTTAAATTATGGATGAAGCAACTCTGCGTTACAAAAAAGTGGTCATTTGAATTCTTCTGTACGGTTATCGTGCTCATGCAGGAAATGCTTGGCCTATTTATTAAACAGTGTTCTTAATGTTTCATTGAGGAAAAAATTAGAGGTTGACTAATTGGGTGTATTTATAAAAGGTATGACCTCTTAATGCACTCTGAAACAATCATAAGTGTGCTCTCTTCCTCTCGTCGGTCGATTTCCCCTGAGTGTGAATGGGTGTGACTTCCTTACCCTTCAGGTCCTAAGGTTCATCACGCGACACAGTCCTTGAATATCCCAATGAGCTCTGCAGATACAGAAACACTCACTACAGAGATAAACAGTTCTCTTTCACAGTATCCTAGGTACACAACAACACACACACACACACACACGCGCGCAATTGCACATCTCTGCAGAATCTTCCTTTGCGCTCCTGATATTTTGAGATAGCATCATATCTGTGTTTTCATTTCCATGCAGCAAATAGCTTGTTATGATTATAAGCTGTTTGTGTTTATAGTCAATATCTGATAAACACACACACACATTTTTTTTGGACACCGTATACCCTTAGGATAGTGAATTAGCCTGCTCCTTGATGTTCACCCCATCCTTACATTTATCATGTTGTATCAGCAGAAAATCCTAAATAAATCTTTTAAAAAGCTTCTCCTCAGTAATGTTGTAAATGGGCTTTTGATCCAGGAGGCCAATAGGTTTATCTTGGTCTTATAACTCCAACGCTGAGTCGTTGGCTGCATTAGAGAAGAGGATATTTAAATGAAGCCTCTGGTTGGTTACAGATATTGGTAGCTTGACGTAAAACATGTTCAACTGTATTAAAGGTATTTATAAATGTACTATTTATCATTTACTTTTACCAAATCAAAGTAGAACATTTATGTGTCATCATTTGAAACTGTGGGAAAGAATCCAGGGCCTGAAATCCCTCCTGATTGATATGATTCTCAATGAGGGCTGTCACTGTATTATAATTGTATGTACTGTACGTTTTCTGTTGGTTCAGGTAAGTCTTCAGCTCAAATGTTTCTATGCTCTGTGAGACAGTTTCACAGTGATGTATGAGAGAGAACAACCCCTGTATATGTCTGTGCAATATTATATACAGTCAATGAGAGTCAGTCCCCTGCCTCCCCTGTTGAGATAATGGCCCACCACTTCACATAATTTCCCAGATAGGATCAAGTAGCAACCCTTCGTCCCACTGCTGGTTTGCCTCTAAATCTAAACAGGGTTGGTGATCATAGGTCCCTGAGTGAGAGACCAGATACTGCTGGAAGTGGTGATGGAAGGCCAGTAGAGGGCACTCTTTCCTCTGGTTTTATGATCATATCTGAATGCCCCAGGGCAGGAAAGGGGACACTGCTCTGCGTAGGGTGCCAGCTTTCAAATAAGTTGTTAAAAAAGTGTTATCCCCGGTGTCATGGCCAAATTGCCAGTCTATCCCTAAAACCAACAAAACTATCTAATCATCCCCTGTCCTCCCCCTATAACTATTCCCCAGGTTGTTTCTCTAAATGAGAATATGTTCTCTGTCAACCTGGTAGAATAATGGGAAATATATAGCCAGTCTTTTGCTACTCCCATAGTGTACAGTTTTGCTAGAGTTATGAGGAAAGGTTATCAGTTCTGTTATGATTTGAAAAGTGCTCCTTGGTGCTACTGTGCCACATTTTTGCAATTATCTTAATTTATATATTTGAAATGTTATCAGTAGTAACTAAATAAGTATCTCTCATTAATATCATGTAATGGAATTGTAATTTATTAAAGAAAATTTGTGGAACAATTTTTCTTAGCAAAAGCAAAATCCTAGTACTGTTTGTCTCATCATCCCTGCCGTAGATTGAAGTCCGGAAATGTCATGGCGAATTGGGAAGAGAAGTTTTCAAACAAGCAAAAGTAAGCAAGTCAATATATATGTCGTTCGCTTTGTCATTAGTAATTATTTTTAATTACTTTGTTAACATCAATACTTTTGCTAGGACGCCCTTGACTCCCGTTATATGTCATCCCTTTGCTCAACTATACGCAGCGTAAATAGTTAGCTAGTAGTAGGTAACGTTAGCTTGCTATTATTAGCCAACTTCCTATGTATGTGGCAGATTGACGCTGGCAAAGTTTTGACAACAGTTAGCTTGCTAACGTAGTTTGTCTGCTAACAACATAATGTAGTTAGCTATGAAACCAACTAACTGTAAACCTACTATTCTGTCTATAACAACTTGCTTGTCATACAGCCAACAGATAAATTAGGATACTTGTTGATTATATTGATGTGAATTCAAAGATCTCGCAACTTAAACACTTTTCACAGTCCCAAAATGATTTTCTCCCCACAGTTGCTGTATAATTTATTTCATCTAGATCTCATCTATAATGCTGCCTACAGTCAAGTGCCCTGGTTCACTACAAATCCTACACAAGCTTGCTAATGTCAGTGAAATTGACCTCTGAATCCCCCCCAAGTTGAACGTTCAGGAGGATCCCATCCTGTCCCCACCACCATGACACGGCTGGAACCGGGTGAGGGGAGCGGGCCTGAGTCTGCTCCTGGCAGGGAAGTGGATATGTGGTCGTCAGTACGCTGCCTTGGTTACCTGTCCAGTTTTAACTTGATGGTGGCGGTGTGCATGGGCCTGTATGTGCGCTGGGAACTAACGGACGAACCCATGATCCTGGTCATCTTCATCCTGGGTCTGTTCGTCCTGGGCATCGCCAGCATCCTTTACTACTACTTTTCCATGGAGTCGGCAAGTCTCAGTCTCTTCCACCTGTGGTTCGGTTACCTTCTAGGCCTCCTGTGCTTCCTCAATAGTCCAGTTCTTGAGGAGAACGTCAAGGAGCGGGCTACTAACTACCTGCTGCTGGCTAGTGTGGCTTTGAGGACGGTGTGGGCATTAACAGACCGGATTATGGGCTGCGTTCACTATAAACCGACTCTGCTTACGTCTGAGGAGCTTCTTGAACTCCTGGGATTTGGCATCGCCAGCACCACCATGCTGATGACCAAATCAATAGCCCTCATTGCCCTAGTCGTGGCGCTGGGGGCTCTGATCGTGGACCTGCGTGTCAAGTCCATCCTGGCCCTACCCAATTTGGCCTGCTTTGCCCTGGTCACCTCGCTGTTGTTCTTCAAGGCAGTGGAGATAACGACCAACCCATTCGCCTTGGGTTGCTACCTGGGCCGTCTGATCTGTGACCCCGTCCTGGACGTCTACTTCAGCAGCCAGGGGCCAACCGAGCGCTGGCTGCCCCTGCTTTCCTTGCGGCGTGTCTGGCGCCGGCTCTCCCTGCTCCCCCTGGGGCTTGTGGAGGTTGCCTTCTTTGTTCTGGCTGCTCTGAAGATGAGCCGTCTAGACCTGTGGTACCTGGTGATCCCTGGGTTCTGTGTGTTTGGCCTGTTCTGGGCCGTGTGTCACGTGGTTCTGCTGATCACACTCTGGGGCTTCCACTCCAAGCTAAGCGACTGTCAGAAGGCGTGCTCTGCCCAGCGGTCGGACACACGCAGCCTGGACCGGGTCATGGCCTCGCGAGGGATGAGACACTTCTGCCTGATCTCAGAGCGCCTGGTCTTATTCAGCCTGGTGTCCACAGCCATACTGGCAGCTGTGTCCTGGCAGGTAAGATAGACCGAGGGCAAACTGTCTGAGTAATGCTTTATGTTGCACAAATGAATTAAAAGGTGTTTATTGATTGACAGGTTATTAAATCCGTTGGCTTTGGAGCTGGGTCGAATATTGACATCGATGACCAAACAGACCAGTTGTTGTGGAATTGTTGCTGAAGTGGTTAATTATGATAAAGTACCTACAGTATACAGGGCCCTACGAGAGGGCAGTGAACTTTGAAATTGAGTTTGCTATGGCAGTTGTGAATTGGACAATTGATAGCTACAACCTTAAAAAGCTTTTATTGGTAGGCTAATATTTTAAAAATATCAATGTTGTAATTGTATTATTTCATTTATAGCTATTGTGATATAATTTAATTGACCAAGTCTTGTGTGTTGGTTGATCAACTGATTGATGAAGTGATTGAGTGATTGGTCAAGTGATTGAACAAGGGATGGATCTACGCTTTTTAATTTCCATTAAGTTGTGATTTATCTTATTTTACCAAAATTGCTCTGTAACCTGATATCAAAACGCCATAAGCCCTACTGACTGGTGCTAGCTTGAAGCCTGGCATCCATTTACAAGACGGAAAATTTCAATTAGCACTTTCATACACCTATTCTGTTACAATGTCTTGCCATAAGTTATAAAGCCTAATTCGCAGTACCTTGCTGTCAGAAAGCATGCAATACTGCCCTGAGACTATTTTACCACATGATACATGCTGGACTCCATGCTGGTATTCTACCGTACCTGTAGATTTTCCGCAGCTGCGTCCACATTAATTTCTTTGATTTTAAAGGGGCATTTCTATGCTGTTTTTGACAAGAAAAGGGGAAAAGATGAAGGAGAGAGTTACACCAGAGTTAGAAGCTCAGACCGTCTGGACAAACTTAGACAGCCTATACGACCTCGAACAACCTTTGTGGTGCACACATAGACATAAAATGGTATCCGCAAGTTCATCTCACTCTGCGTTTACTGTATAGAGAAAAACGTGATTGACTGAATATTGCAGTATCCCTTTGAGCCGAGTTAAGCAATGCACACACCTTCTTAAACATTGAATTCCATGTCCCTTTTACCGAAAATAAAAGCCTAGTTATAGCCTTATTTAGTATTTCTAGAATCTAGGCATGTAGCCTTTCTTTACATGGAACGAGCTGATCCGGCATGATGGCTTTAATGTTGCCCTGTCAAATGAGGACTGGATGTGACCGTGTGGTGGTTGTGAGGCCTTGGGCTGACTGAGATTGGGTGGCTCCATCCAGAACTGACCAGCCGATAAAGAAACACAGAGCTCCGATAGGCTCCGGTAAACTGGCTGGTGCCTCACTAATTGGACGGGTCGGTTTGAAGAAATGGCAAATATGGATTTTAATAAGGATTTAAATTGCTAATGCGACTGTAACAAGCACAGCACTACAGCTTTACTACAAAGGTCTTTCGGTGACGGTGGATTCAGAGTCAAACGGAGCAGGACAGTAATTCAATAATGTCAATAACGTCAGTTGTCAGGGAACCGTTTCTTCAACTGAGTTTCCCTTCGACTACTGCTGGGAATATGTAAATCTTACGTTACACGGTACAGAGCCTCCTAGCTTTTTGTTCTGCCTGATAATTAATTTCACCCACCTGGTGTCCCAGGTTGAAATCAGTCCCTGGTTAGAGGGGGAAAATGATTTTAAAAAGCATTGGAACTGTCTTTTAGGTTTAGAGTTGTATGAGGGGACTATCACAAAGGAAATGCTCTTTGATGTTGCAGCCCTCCAACGGTTTGTTCATTGGTGTGTTCCTGGTGGTCCTCCCCCTGGAGTCCCTGGCCCATGGGCTTTTCCACGAGCTGGGCAGCTGTCTAGGGGGCACCTGTGTGGGCTACGCAGTAGTGATCCCTACAAGCTATAGCAGGTATTGTACACACACACACGTACAAAATGACAAATCATATACATCTCTCACACACATTACATATGCCAAAATGAGTATTTTCATCCATTGTTTAAATGTTTTGCATTTACTAATAATAAATAAATGCAAGCATTTCACAAATATTGTTTGTTTTCTTGCATTTTGAAATTCCAGATATTAACTGATTTATAGTACATGAGACATTTTTTCTGGCATGGAGAAATAATGTTTCAATTAATAATAAGTTGAGATATTTTGGTGGGAATTCAGTGTATTCCATTTATTACAGAATTACACTTTTTGTCTTTTATAATGCATTCATTTATATACAATCACCTCAAATGATAAGCACCCTCGATAAAGATCAGCAACAAAGGCTGTATGAAATAAACAACACAGGTAATGAGCTACATGCTTATTTTCCAACATGATTACAAATGTCTACAGGAATCTAACCAAATTACATGCATACATCTGAAATTAGAAAAGTACTCCCGAAATTTGGTTTTGTCAAATGTTTTCTGAGGCACCATAGACCATTTCACCATACCGAATCTTTCCATATTGTTGCGGTCCTTATTTACTTTTATCATTCAGCTGTTATTTAACAAAAGTCACTTGAGAACGAACTCTCATTTTCAAGGTTGGCCAAAGGCATTTAAATGCATGACCAGAGTACAGAAAGCAACAAAATAATCAAAGATTTAAATTTTTTTTTAATAGAAATAGACAAAAATAAACATGAAATTTAAAATAAATACAGGTAGAGGAATAGGGGAAAGAGCATGTGCGGTTTTCTGATAAAGGCCTGTTTATTTAATTTTTGAACATGTAATATGAGACAAGCGTGTTGAGCTTAAGGTTCTTCTGCAACTCATTCCAGTCACTGGCAACAGAAATGAGTATTGCGACTTAAGGACTATTGGGCTTTAGTAACCAGAGTGACATCTATCCTGAAGAGTGTAGGTAAGTATGAATGCAGTAGATGTTACGTAGTGAGCTGTGGTAGAAAAGACATTTACCTGAAAGTGACTTTTTAAGTCACTGAAAATACGTTGGTACCAGTGAGTTTGGCATTGAGTGTAAAGGGCGGGCCTATTACCCAGGGTGAAAAGGTCACAGTGATGAGTGGGGATGTAGGCGGCTTTACAAAGATGATGGCGGAGTGCTAAATGACATCTAACTTAGGCTGTAGGTTTTTGGCAGCGAATGCAAAGATTACGTCGCTGTAGTTGGGGATTGGCAAGATCGTCATTTGAACTAGCGTATCCTTAGCCGGATGATTGAACGATGCCTTATTGTGGAAGAAGAAACTAATTTTGGATTTAACTTTAGACTGCAGGTGGGCAATGTGGTTATTGAATGACAGTGAGCATTGAAGCCAAGATTATTTGTAGGTGTTGACATACTCCAACTCAGTCCCTTCCATGGCAAGGTCCTTTGGTCTGCGCATATGGACTGACAACTGGAAGCAAACCAGACCTGTGACATCAACGATACACTGCCATACTTTGATTTGAGTTTTTTTCTGCCCATTCTCATTCATTCTCAGGTTAGTGCCAGTCCCACTACTTGTGTGTATGCCAGTAAGCTCTGTTTTTCATCTGGCCGGTTTCATGTGACCGGTTCCTATCCGAATGTGTTTGCATTTGTTGGTTGATATTAAAAACAGTACTTTGGCCATGCACAGCATTAGTTTTATTGTTCTAAATGAGAATGCATGAGTGGAAAGGAACCCCATATGTTCTGTAAATCTAGTGCTGGATCTTATCGGCTTATTTGGCTTCCAATGGTCCTGTGGTCATTAAGGTTCCCCCTGCAACTTAACAACAACTTACTGCAAGTAATTGAACACACAATTGGCATTTTGTAATGGCAGTCTGTAGGCTTGAATTCCATTGAAAAACCTGTCATTTGAAATGAAGAGGGCAGTTCATCAGTGCAGACCAAATATTCAGAATTTAGGAACTGTCTTAGATCTCTTCCAGTGTGTCCCGAAATCTTGTAATAAAAGGAGTTTGAAAAAGGCACAAACCATTTTAACTTGCTCTGTCTAGCCTGCCAGCACTCATCTGCCTAGTCTAGACGGCGTCATTAATTACTGTTGTTGTCTTGTTCTCCTGTATAATTCAACAAGTGTATCAACAGAAGGATATCCACCCGATTAAAATAAATTGAACACGCTCGGCTTCAGATTACACCTATCTGTTCTTACCAGACATAATGTAACTATTATACTCGTGTTGATTTTAAAATGTAAGCAATCAATCCAGCGAGATCAGAATGGCAAGCAGATGTCGTGCCGCTTGAGCACTGAAAACCAGACGTCCGAAAAGGATTGACACTCAAGGTGGGCGGGTCGTGCCCTTTTTTCTCCTCCGCCATCATCATCAATCTTCCCTCTGCCGAAGTTAAAGACCCTAACATCACAGCATCTGGAGGGACAGAGCATAATTTCAGTTCCCTCACTGGACAAACCAAGTGGAAAAATACCCCAATAACCCTGCATAAACATGGTCCTCCCGGCGGGCTACTTCTCTCCATCGCATACTGAGTGGCTGCTGGTGGAAGATGTTGTTTACGACCAGGCAGGGTGACCCCGCGTGCAAACTAGCACCCTATCCCCTCATCTCGGACACACGGGCACTGGTTAAAAGGAGTGCACCGTGTCGGCGCTAGGGGGCCGTTTCCGACCCGGCCTTTATCTTTGTGCAGGGACACTAAGCACTAAGCAGTAGCTAGCCTCTGTCAGGGGTGGGGATTCGAATGACGGCCCCGTGGCACAGGGAGCCGTGCTCTTCTCTCGTCCATTCTGCATGCCGAGACGGTGAGCGCGGATGTTATCGGGGGACCGGAAAACGCGCTGAGAATACAGCGGTGTATAATCTGCTCCGCGATGGGTTCAGATCATGTTTTTGCAATGGTGAGGGCCCTTTGGGGTGGAGTACGGGTGCTGGGCGGTGGAGGGCGGGGCCGGTAAAGAGCGAGAGATTGAGGCAAGGACAAAGGAGAGGAACGTCCGAAAGGGAGCGTTTTAAAAGAGAGGTGCGGGCAGGAAAAGAAAGACGGGAGAGCTCTGTCACGCCATCCACTGTCCAGGCATTTTAATATGACCCCTCTGACAAATCTATTCATAATTCCAATGGAACTCTCCAAATCTATCCAGCACAAGGTCTTTCTGGAGATCTGCAAAACTCTGCTTTCATATGACATGTTTTCAGTTATGCAGATGTCTGTATGGGAGACTGAAGAGAGCTGTGAGTAATGGCAGGCACACTGACAAACAGAGAGCGAGAGAGAGAGAGAGAAAAGGCCTATATGGGTCGGAGATTGTGTTGGCCTTGAGGTGGAGGGAAGAAGTGGAGACAGATGGAGAGACTGGAAAAAGGGAGATAAAGGTTGGGGAGTAGAGAGACAGCTGGCGAAGGAGAGAGGGTTAAAGAGAGAGAGTGGTTTGTTAGATCGAACAGATGATCTCAGTTTTGACCTCCAAATGTAGTTGTGGGGTCGTTGGGTCAAGAATGCTCTCCAGCTTTATTCTGACTGAGCTACACACACACACCACGCGCTTGTTATACTTACGATAACCTTTTTGGGAGTAACAGTCGATTTACATTGAAATTCTGTTTTCTTTAACATAAGTCCCTAAACCTAAAATTTACCCCAAAGCCAAAAATAGCTTTTCTGTCCTCACTTTTTTCTTGGTTTACTGTGGTTGCAAGGACTTTTGAAGAATTCTGCTACTGGAAAGTATATCACTACAAGTACATGCACACACACACACACACACACACACACACACACACACACACACACACACACACACACACTTCACATTATGCACATTTTCTATCTCTAATATACTGCCTTCAACTCTCTTTCACCTCTTTTCTCGCTCGACTTCATTCTTCTAATTGTAATCTTTTCAATTCTGCTTTCCATTTCTTCTAGCCGTTGTCCCCTTCTCCTATTCATTATCTTTCTCCCCTCACCCACCTATTCACCACCACCTCGTTCCCTTCTCTCCTCCCCTCCTCCTCACCTCCTGTCATCCTTTTCTCTCTGCTCACAACAGCCCAGACGGCCAGCCCATCCTACTACCTCCGGACCAGGTGCAGGAGCTAAATTTGCGTTCCACGGGCATGTTGAACAGTGTGCAGCGCCTCTTCTCGCACCACATGATCGAGACGTTTGGCTGTGACTACTCCACCAGCGGGGTGACCATGGAGGCCCTGCAGGCCAAGCTCAAAACCTTCCTGGAGCTCCGCACGGCAGACGGTCCCCGCCATGATACATATGTGGTGTTCTACAGCGGTCACACGCTCCCCACCGGAGCCTGGGCACTGGCAGGTGAGGGTCATCTCAGGGTCACCTGAGGGTCATCTGTAACTACTTTTAACATAGAGACCAATAGGTAAGCTTCTTGTCCACAAGTCTCTCAGTTTTTATTTTACACCTTAATTTCAAAACAGGCTGTTCTATGAGCTTACTGCAACAATATCTAAAGGGATATATACATTCTGTCTCTAACACCCACACACATACCTTATACAATATAAGCCAGTCATTTTCATTTTCTGTTTTCAGATTTTTTACAATCTTAATTATTGCCTGGATCTAAAAATGTGCACACGGACATGCACTGTGTGCTTGTGAGAGGGAGAGATAGGTAGCAGGCCTCACTATCCATTGACTTGCATCAGATTTGCTTGTTGTACTGTGTACTGTACTCTAGGAGTGCATTGAGCTATATAGGGCTCGACTATGATTCTAAACCTGTGATAAAGACATTTTGACAATAGTTAAATAGTCAATTGTAAGCCATACTGTATGTTGGTCTTAGCATGCTTTTCTTTCACGCCACAAAAATTAGCAAACAAACCCTACCTAGCTGGCTGTTGCTAATGACATTACAAAAACAGAATAATAGTGTTAGGCTAGGCTGCTTGACTACTTCCATTACTGCAGGCATCGAGCCAAGCGACAACATGCAAGAGGCATCTGGCTTGATGAAAACTCATAATAATATTAGCTAGGAACTAGTAACATAGTAACTCGTTCGCTTTGGTACAAGATATTAAACTTTGTGCTGCTCTGGTTTTTATATTATGACTGTTTAAGTTGATGGCTTTGCTATTGTTAGCAAGCTTTGCCAGGTGGTAACGTTAGCTAGGTAATCTGTAGGACAGGCCATTCTAGTTATTCTGTCATTGGTGCTAAAAAAACATGCAAAAGTAGTTGTCACATGCCACAACAAACACTTGCTCATCAAAGAAAGTCATCAGTATTAACATTTACAGATGTATTTATAATTATATTTCAGCTTCTGTTAAGCAATGGATCTACTGGTAATAAATATGGTGCACAGGGCACAGAACCGCTGAGATCCATGAAAAGTTGAATCTGTGCTTAAAATTCAATACTGTACTGAGTATCCTTTCATATATTTGTGACTGAAAAATACTGGCATTCTTGAACTTTCCCCAAATAACTAAAAATACATTTTTTAAATAAGTTCAAATTGAGCAAAGTGTTTGGTTCTTGCAATTCTGTATTTCACTGTTAATATAACAGAACCTTTTTTTAATCAGAGCTGTATGCATCTTTTCAAATCTGCAAATAAACAGAAATGCCTTTGGTAAATTAACTGCCATCAAGTACTTATAGCCATGGATGAGCTTCCTGCACCTCTGTACTGGCAGTTTGGCTTGCTCTTCATGTACAAACTGCTGCATATGTCCTTAGCATTTGATTCCTTCTAAATGCTTTCTTCCGATCTCTCTGCTTGGTCATTGCTAGCCACTTTAGAACATTCCAGAATTTGGTCTTAACCCATTCCTGGGTATTTTTTTGCAGTGTGTTTGTGGTCAGGGTCCTGCTGGAAGACCCATAACCTTCGACCAAGAGACCGCTTTTTGACATTTGTTTCAACATTGCGCTCCATAATGCCTTGGTGTTCTCCTGATTCACCTCGAGCCAGAGTCAGCAAAGCAACCTGAGTACATCGCTGAACCTCCTCCTCGTTTGGTTGTGGGGAAGGGGTTATTTTCTTTGAAGCCTTCATTTTTCTGTAAACATAGAGATGGTGTGCTTTACCAAAAAGCTCTAATTTGGTCACATTTGTCCACAGGAAATTGTCCCAGAAGGACTGTGGTATGTTCAGGTGTTCTTTTGCCTCTCTCTCAACAACCTGTGTCTCCTACTATTCAATGCCTTTTCATCAAGTTGGCAGCAGATGGTGTGAGTTGAAACTTGTTCTGGAGCCTCATGTCTGGAAGTCAGCTTGAATATTTATGACTGAGGTTCTTTCTCTACCATTCAAACCATCCTGTGCTGCAATTTTCCGTTGAGACGTCTCTTTTGGCCCCATCCGGGGAAGTTGGCTAGAGCAGCATGGGCCTTGTAGTTTTTGATAACATTAAGTACAGTGGAAAGTACAGTGGATGTCCAGGTGTCTGGGGATGCAGTTGTACCATTGATATTATCCATGCTTAGCAGGATTCTTATGTCCAAATTCTGTGCAAATTCAGACAAATCTCGTGTTTTCTTTCTTTCCTCCATGCTCATTGAAGTACACACAGAGACAATTCTCTGGTTTTCTTTTTTTTCTCTATTCAAACTAGTTGATTGAAGGATTTTCATAATTACAGGCACCTGCAACTCACCACAGTTATCACCTGCTTAAAATCAAATCCGGGTCATTTTAAGATTGATTTGTGGAAAACTAAAATCGTGTAAAATATTACAATATTTTTTGGTTTTGCAAACTGTATGTGGATTCTAGAGTATGTTTGAATTTCTGATTTTTTCTCATCGAAATGGTGCATTATTTGAATAAAGTGCAAGGGTGCCAATATATCTGACCATGTCTGTAGGTTGTATAATGGGGATAGAGGAAGAGCTAGTCATGAAAAATAAATGTGCATTCCTATTATTTCACACAGACTGGATGTCCAGTTTCAAATCACACTTTCTAATGTAACAAAATGTGGGAAAAGGCCATGGGTGTTAAATACTTGTACAATCCACTAGTTGTACTGTGTATATATATATATATATATATATATATATATATATATATATTTTATGGTGTATATATATATATATATATATATATATATATATTTTATGGTATATATTTTTCAATACAGATGAAAGAGAAATACAGGATCAATTTAAGAAACAGTAATGTGTTCTAGTTTGGCTAAATGTTTTACATTTGTTTCTGAGAGGTTCTGGAAGTACACATTGTTTTGTAAATCTGCCAAATGATGTACCTTTCTGTACTTTTCACTAAACCATGTATCTCTCAGCAGAAATTAAGGTTACCAAATTTTCCCAGCATGATAACGGAAGCTTATTGTGTTCAGAGTGGCTGCCAACACACCCACGCTTCATCTCTCAGTGGTGCTGGTGGGAAGAAAAGCTCAGTGAAGATGAGACTTGACCATTGTTAATCTACTCCCACTCTCAATTTTCTTCTTTTTTTTCTCGCATGAACCCAAACACCTTTTACCTGTCTAAGTGTGCATTTCTTGGTCATCTCCTACTTCAACCTTATCAAAGATTCATAGACACATCTCTGCTCCAAAGACAAGTCTGCTATATTTAGTGTAGTTATTTGGAATTAATATTATCACTGATAACCCAAAATGAACTTTGTGGCCTTGAAAAGGAATAAATTGAAATTATATATGTACAGTATATTCAATAAACATTTTAAGCTCTCAGTATCAAACTAGATGTTAACCTAACATTCGGTGAGAAGGAAAATAAGAACGTATTGCGAAATGTCCTACTAAAGATTAAGGATGCTTGTAAAAATTGCCAAAACACACAGCGGCCAGAGTATACCACCCCAGTGCTACACCGAATGCCAAATTGTGCTTTAAGCACCAATATGATCTGACCCCAGAGTATCACCCCCTATCCGTTCCCTCTCTGAGCATCTCCTAAACTGTAAAGAAATATCTTATCTTGGCTCCATCTGCAGGCACCTCTTAATCTTGCTGCCTGCGTGTCTGCCACGAGGCACACGGCCATATTAATCCTCATGAAGGATGCCGCGCGTCATAGCCCGTGTCACAGTGTTTGAGCAGTGGAGGCCTGCGGGAAAAACAGCGGGGCCCGGCTGCCGTCAGAGCTTTACAGAAGAGACTGAGAAGGAGACGAGGAGGAGGCGGTGGGGGGGGTTGTCTCTGGGCTTTCACTCTCACTCACTCAAGAACGCCGCTCACGCATACTTGCGCACGCTCACAAACACACGCACACACACACATCCTATCATATGCCGCTCGCGTTTCTGCCTCAGAGGGGTGCCCAAACCGAGAGCATTCTCTGTAACTCAGTATTTAGCTGCCCTTGGCTACAGCGGGACAATAGAGGTATATAGTTGAAGATGGTATTCAGAAAAATAACAATGGTGTTGAATCCCGAAAATAACTTGACCATTCACACGTTTGGGTTGTAGATCATATCAGCATTTCATTTCCCTTTTTGGTCCCTGCTAATGTCTACAAGCGTGTTTCCAAAGATACAATTGTTATCTTCTCTCTCTGTCTGCCAGGAGGAGACAGTCTGCGTCTGGAGCAGCTGCTGGAGTGGTGGAAGGAAAAAAACACAGGCTTCACATCCCGCCTCATCCTGGTCCTTGACACGGAGAACTCCCTGCCTTGGGTCAAGGAGGTCCGCAGGATAGACGGGCTTTATGTGGCCGTGCAGGGGGCCGAACTTGCCCCGGCCAGGGATATCGAGGGCAGGGACGCCCCCCGGCTCGGTGACTTCACCTCTGAGTGGGTGGAGTTCAACTGTAACCCGGACAGCGCCTCCCAGTGGTCAGAGAAGGGAAGGGCGGTGTCAGCGTCCTACGGTGTGTCGAAGCGCTGGAGTGACTACACACTCCACTTACCCACTGGGAGTGATGTAGCCAAGCACTGGAAGACCCACTTCCCCCAGGTTACTTATCCCCTGGTCCACCTGTCCAACTGGTGCTGCGGGCTCAATTTCCTCTGGCTGTGTGGAGTGTGTCTACGATGCTTCAGGCGATTCAAACTGGGCTGGTTCCCTCCCAGTGTTCTGGACACAGGACATGGCATCAAACTGGTCCGCTCATAGAACGACCGAGAGGTTTCTGTGGTAGCACTGTGTTGACTGTCACCGGTGTCTACAGTAAAACGTATGCCATCAACCTTTTATGGCTGGAGCCATAGACAGGTGCCATGCGAAGGGCCTTGTCAATTACTATATCAGTGGTTCGCAATAATGGTAAATTTTGACCCTCCCAGGGGATCACAAAAAGGTTTTGGGGTCTTGTGAGGTTGAAAGTTAATTGGAAAAAGATATATTTTCCAAATATATTTAATAAGTTTTATATATAAAGTGTAATTTATATTTACAAGTAGGCCATATTTATCCTGCTTGCTGTGGACTTCAAAGAAGTAACACGATATCCCCAGTAGATATTGGCCGGTAACATGAATATTTTTCAGTGCAAATTTCAGGAGTGAACAGTTGATTTCTGAGTCTTGCGTTTTGAAAATGAATCACAGTTAATAGTAGGATACATTTGCAGGTCGAGCATTTAGAGAACAATACAATGCTCAGACACCTTGCAGTGGAGTTTTCCTGGGTACATGGCCTTTATTTAGAAATATTTCATAATTACTTTGTATGTTGTGGGTTTTTCACTGCAAGATGTTCTTTCTCCAGTTGTCTCCTGAACCTGGTAATATACAGGTTTCTAGCTTTGAAATGTCTACAAAAACATATTCCCAAGTTATGAGGTGACTTGTCTTGTGTTGGATGTTGGTTTCTATTGCCTGTATAAAATGATTGGACAAAAGCCTTACTCTGTTTTAGTATCCAATACATTCTATTTGGTGGTAAACTTAAATGCTGACTTAATTTATTCAAACGCAATTATTAATTTAGTAAGTGTAAAGCTAAAGTGCGAGTAGGAGGGAGGGGTCAGCCAGATGAGATCTATATACTGTACATAAGCTCCAAGGATAATACAGAATACAGTTCCCTGCTTGGCTCCAGGTCACAGTTAAAACAATGACTGTTCACATGTACTGTACCGTTACCAAACCCTGTGCTCTCATTGGTTGTAATGGCCATAGGAACATACACTTCATTGTCCAGCCTTTTTGCTCCCTCTATGGCTAGTTTTTATGTCTTTGATTCTGTGTTTATGAAAGCCTATGATGTTAACGCTACAAAGGTCAAATTGTGCATTTAAATGAAAGCCAAGCCTTTTGACTTATGTTTTGTCTTGATTTGAACCAGTGAGGCCTTATCTTATATTATGCAGGAATAATGAAGTGAATATGTAAAATGTTTTGTTTATCTATTGTTGAGGATTGCCTGTAAAAAAATAAAAAACGTGGACAATGAAATACTCCTTTAACCCAGAGACTAGGAGGAGAAAATAGTCCCAGGGTTCAATTATATGATCAATAAGTCATGGTTTGTCCCTGACTTCTGCTTTGATAGGACAGGAAGGTTAGACAAAGAGGTGGAGGAGGAAGAATGTGTCAACAGAGAGGAGTAAGATGGAGTGGGAAAGCTGAACGATGAAACGGGGAGATGAGAGGAGGGGATCAGAGCGATGGGATGACCCAGAGGTTTCACATTCCAGTTTTAGGCTCATTAACCTGATCCATGGTTTACATACACAGAGCAAACACGCAGCCCTCCCTGTCTATATGTTAGTGTTGGCAGCATATATTAGCAGATGCAGTGATAATAATGGTCTCGTGCTCTAGTAAAAAAAAACAAAAAAAAAACCTCTCTTTCTGTTTCTCACTGGGGTGTCTAACCCTTGAGTTTAGTCCCCTTTCCTCACCGTGTCTCCAAGGTAGAGCAGCTTTTAATGGTCACGCTTTTGATGCATTTTATTGGTTTTAGAGAGCAGCTCGGTGAAACACCGCCGCATGGGGTCTTGAGGAGATGGTTAGACTACAGGCCATGTAGTCTAAGAAAAAAAACACGCCATTCAGACCAGCATCTTCCCACACAACCTCATACACAGACACGTCTCTTGTCTTTCCAGTGGCCGGGGGTTGGAATACTGTGCTGTTATTGGGTAAGGTCAGTGATTAATGTACAAAGGAGGAATCGTTCATAGGAATATTAGATTACTGGCTGGATTCATCTCCCAAACTGGATTAGGTAATAAAAGAACCGGCCTCTCGTGCTCTCTCCCAGCAGCGCACGTCAGTATGCTGAGTCAGAGCCTGCCAAACACACACACACACACACACACACTGACAGGCAGACTACCCAGCATGCCTCATTCAACAGCTGTGGCTCATCTGTACTGAGTGGGCAATTTGGGCCCATCAAATAAGGTTTCCATAATACAAGCAAAATGATGTGCGTTAGTGGTATGCAGAATTTATTTGAGCATTACTTAGTGGAATATCAGGCTTCTGGAAGCATTAAGTAACTCACTTGAAAGAACATAAACATTGACACAGAGCACAGTAGGACGCGATCGGTGTCAATGTTTTAAATAAACCTAGAAATGATTTTCCAGCTAGATGGCATCAAAGAATTATGGCCCCACTGTCATCATTCAAGCATGCTTCCACAATCAGGGCCAGAATCTTATTGCTAGTCTCGTTCAATTAGTTTTTTGAACCTTGCATTTTATCTGGTATGGACCAGCATGTGCAACTCCATGACTGAACTCATTCCGCTGATTCCTATTAGCCCCTGGTCGTGGCCTGTCTGTTCTCCTGTGTCCTCCAGGTCTTTAAGTGTGCTGCTCATAGCCATTCAGCATTTGCTCATTGCGAGGGAAATGTACTGTGGACAAATAAATGCTGAATTTCTCTTTTCCTCTCTCTGGAAAAGGGCCTGTCTGGATGCCGTAGTAATGGAATGAGACTATCGATTCATCCAACGTCGGTCCTGAAACTTTTTTCAGCCTGAGAAACGACAGCTGATGTCACTGTGACATTGAAGTGTCGGAGGCATTATCTCTAATAACAAGCAAATGTTTACTTGCCACTGAACACTTTCCACTCCATATGTTATTTTAAAGGGGGCCGTCAAATATAAAACCTCCCGTCCAGCTCAGCAGCCTTTCCTTCGTCCAGCACGTGAATTAATCAAACAACTTACTTTGGTCTTTTCAAGTAAAATACAATAGATCTGTCCCGCCCTCCATCCTTCCATAACCCTGTGTAGTGTAATGAAGGACGTTTATTGGAAAGTCTGTAAGAGTGCCTTTCAGGCCACACCCATGGTTTTGAGAGACTTCCAGAATGAGTTATAGGTCTATAAGGGGGAACTGGAGTCTAAATTGAAAGAGGATTTGTTAGTCACAGTTGTACAAGGGATTGTTCTCCATGGTGCAGTATGTGGTCCCGGGTTCTCTGCAGAAGCCCATCAAAATGTATCAAGAATATGCTCATGTGTCCTTGTGAAGCAGTTCTATTGCTGGCCAAGCCTGGCCACTGATATTGAACACTGGTGCAGACATGCTTGGTATGTTGTGGTTAACTAGGGGAGACGCGGAAAGACAAGGCACAGCAGACCAGAACCTCCGAGGGGTCCCTGGGAGCCATTCCAGATTGACTGCATAGAAGTAGGGCAACATCAACCAGCAAAGGGCTGGTGTAATGTAGGTATTGTTTGACCCACACCACAGCACGTTTTCTGGCCAACCCAATCATCCCCCTCTGGGGAGTGCCAAATCACTGTAAGTCAGACTGTGAGGACCACTTCACCGGGAAAGTCACGAAGGACAAGTGCAAAATGTTCAACATGAAAGACGGTTCACATGACATACAAACCAGAGGCGGACACTTTTGTGGAAAGGCAAAACCTCTTTCTGAAAGAATGGATTGCCAGACAAATTGCAGTGGTGTTGCAACGCAAAGGTTTGTCGGTTGACACTCCCCACAGGGCTGGCAGCAAGCAGGGCCACGCCCTCAAGAGCTACAGATATCAGCCTCCCGTTGAAACAGAGGTGAACCCAATTTACTTGGACCTCTAATGTTCGCAACCCAACAGACTGTATTGACACAGATTGAGGACAGACTCAAGGTGCTGTATGCACAGGCTACGCTTAGACAGCTTCAGTCAGACCGATCAAATGATGCTCTGTTCAACCCAGAGGTTGAAGCCAGATTCACAGAAGGGGACATGATCATGCTGAGAGTGTGAAAGGAAACGCATTTGCTCCAAGACGGCATGGTACCTACGATCTCAAGGCTGTTTGCAACAGCTGCCTGACCATTGTGGTCAGAAAGAAACTGAAATGGTTTCACATGACCCAAGCCTCTAAACAAGCCTGAGTTCAAACAGTATGATG
Organism: Esox masquinongy; assembly: GCA_016801175.1. Lineage (NCBI taxonomy): Eukaryota > Metazoa > Chordata > Actinopteri > Esociformes > Esocidae > Esox > Esox masquinongy. The sequence goes on along the minus strand of JACXGI010004733.1, from coordinate 14,022 downwards.
AAACGTTTTACCGGCTATGATCTTTGAGTGATTTTTCTATTTGCTTCACAGACTGGTGGCAGCTGTCCCCTGGACCCCGGAAACTGGAAAAGTGACGGGACCCACTTGCATGAAAACGGGACAGCGTGTGGAGCTCCGTGCTGTAGGCTGTGGGAGACGGGTATGGAGATACCATGGGCCATACACAGAAGCACCTATTTCCATTTATCCAAAACAGATAGATATATGGCCCCCTGGGGTTATATCAGGACCAAATTGTGTAACACAAATTTCCTGTGACTTCCACTCATCTCGCAAACCGCATAGACAGGGGATTTTTACCCAGGCACACCTGTAGGCCTACTGAACACACTTTATTCCGTTAATAATGTTACAACGCTATGGATCTGCAGTGTGACACATTGGGACAAGCATGTGGCTCCTCATAACAGGACACCTCATAACCCTCTACTGCACGCATTTAGGTTTTAGATTGGGAAAATTATTCCCAATCTAAAACCTAAATGATTGGGAAAATCATGTATTAATGATTTTTAGGAATAGTCGGCCCCCCCAGCCCCCCCAAATATTTCATTGCCTCAGGGCAACACTGTGCCACAAGGGTACTAAAACAGAAAGAAAACTCATGAATTTCCTGAAAATATATTTAATGAGAAAAGGCAGAAAAAACACATTTTCATATCACAATATGACACATAACTAACTTGTAACATAACAATAAAGATCACACAACAATGTGAACCAAGTACTCAAAGTGTAATCAGCAGCGTCTAGTCTACTTCAGCATGCAAACTCGTTCCATGTGAAACTTTAAAGAGCCGTTGCTTTGACTGGTGAAACAAAGATGTGCATTACATTTCTTGCACAAATCCTTTGGTTTACCTGTGCACCCAGGAACTCTGCACCTTTGTTGTCACTCATGACTGGCCAGTGTGATGAGCAGTCCAAGTGGACGATTGCACATTTAGAATGCCTTTCAGAATTGCCATTTGTACCCGCATGACTATTTATCCCACTTGTAACATACACTATACTTAATACTTGTAAATGTTTCTGCCCTCCTATTTGCCTTCTTTGCACATTTAGATTTGCCATCTGTGCTGCATTTGCCTTCATTGCACATCTATACATTCCCCTTGTAACCTACATATACTTAATACTTATACATTTTCTGCCCTCTTCTATTTGCACTTCTGGTTAGATGCAAACTGCATTTTGTTGTACTTTACTTGTTCAATGACAATAAAGCTGAATCCAATCTCATCTAAAATCTGAGATTGGGATTGAGGCAGTGAGTCCTTGCCTTTTCTTCTTCCCCGCATAGTCTTGGGAGAGCCCACAACTTGGATGGTCTCTCTTCCGCTCCAAGTCCTTGCTGCTCTTGCACAGGCCCTGTGCAATGTGAGATATGAAGGCATAAAGCTTCATGTTCTTGCTAATATTCATGTAGAGGACTCTGCATTTCATACAAAAACAACCAAAATAAAACCAGCTCAGAATCCATGAAAGTAGATATAGGAAAATGAAGGAATGGCCCTAACAGCCTGCTTAGGATCCTTACTTCCTCCATAGAATAATTGAATGTCTATTTTCTGTGAAGATCAATTGATATGATGACAATGAACAAAGCTATAATATTACATAGAGTTACATGTTCTACATGGAGCATGCTTTGCTCCATGAAAAGTAGCCCTTGCTGCATAACGTGGCCCTGAGGCAACACAAAGAAAAACTGAATTTCTGAATGTATACAAAACAAAATCTTGCCAAAACTTATTGAACATGCTTCTCTAGACATTCAGTCACACAGATGCATTTTTTATTTACATATTATATTAATTTAGACATGCTAAACATTCAATTGATTTTACCTGTTGATCACCCCATGTTCCCACAAGGTTGCTCTTCATAAAAGGATGTCCCGCCTCCAAATGATGTGTGATGGACACTCCCATATATCATTGGATTCGTCTTGAACATGTTTACAAGCATTGTGATTGGTAGAAATCATTTTTAAAAATGTGATGAGGGTGTGGGTGTTAAAAATGTTTTGTGTTGCCTGAGGGCAACAGTGTGCAGTAGAGGGATAACATTCTCATTGCATTGTATAACCTAACAGGTGATTTCAATAGACCCAGACCATTTGTCTGGTCAAAACGCATGGAGGGTACTGTGTTGGCTCATGTGCTGCACCAATGGTGTCTGATTTCAGATTATAAAGGCAGTTTAGCTGTCCAAGCTACGCTCACTTGCAGAAGCTGGGCTACAGTATAATTTCAGAAGTGACTGGTATATTTGGGGCTGGTATCTCCTTGTCTAATACATATCAATTGATACATATCAATTGTAATCACAGTTTGCTGCTTGGATTTCAAACCAAGTGGCTTCTGGTTTCCAGCAACTGACACTGGGTGATGAGAACATCATGAAGGCACTTCGGTCAGAAGCTGAGACATTGTTAAGACTTAGCCAAATGGTTTTTAATCAAACACATACAATCGAACAGGATTTGGTGGGTACAACTTATGCACAGGATTTGTTCACAGCTGCACAGCAGGAGGTATTAGGTCTCTGTTTGGGTAAGACCCCACGCCACACCGTCAATCGTCTTGTTTCACTTGAATTAGACAAATTCCACAAGTTCCAGGCTGACAATAATCAGAGTTTTAACTATACAGAACTGTTAACCACTGTGATGTACAATTCCCAAGAATTTGTTGGTTGTATTTGTTTTTATTTAACTTTTCCCTTTGTCCTATCAGAACAGGTGTTTCCAAACTCCTCAATTGTAGTCGTTAACAACTAATTTCTCAAGTGGGATCACTTCACTGGCTATTTTTGTGGGAGTAGAACTGACAAATTGGTCACTAAAAGATCCTGTTGACATGAGACTGATAGTTATGAAATTTGCACCTGAAATACATCTGTACTATCTGTAACTTTTAACGATACAAAACAAATACCTGTACATTCTTTACATGGCTATGCTAATGCTATCCAAGTGTCAAATAGTCCATGGTGTGTCATCAGAGAAATTAACACATTCTCCTATGGGGGATTAAGATGTAAAGCTAACCACACTTTCTGTTTGGAAGTGACAGAAGATTTCACAATGGGACAGTTGCATATCCTAGGTAGAGCACAACTGGACACTGACATTGCACCCTGGAGGGAGGATACATTCTATGAGGAAAACACCCGGTCTTTGACGGAATCCATTAACGATGGTAAAGCAGCTTTTACAGGACACCAGCTACCACCTCAGTCAGGCACAGGTGAAGGTAAACCTTGCAAAGAAGATGATCAAGATCCCAACCAGCACCACCACCGTGGCTACAAGATCTGAATATACGTGGTGGGACGACGTCTATCGCAGCTGTGTGGTGGAGAGCCTCATAGAGGTGACTGTAACTCTGGGACAGTGTTTTTATATCAGGTCCTTTCCGGAACACCACTGCAACATCATTAGCTTTGGTCCCCCTCAGTATGTCTAAATTGACGGGGGCCAAAAGGGGGATTTCTGTAATGTAACAAAAGGTGTTTTTGAGAATTTGTGAAGTTGCCATGTTTTCTGACGTCTCAGCTCAGTGGGACATCCTAATCTCACACCAATGAGCCTATTTGCTTCCTCTGTGGAGCGGACATACATGATTGGGGGTCAAAGTAGTCCCACCCGCACAGACGAACCAAGTGTGAAGACAGACAAACCAACAAAGTAGTGAAATTACATTTGTTGGATTAATTACAATGTTCTTTTGTCTTTTAATGCAAAGTCCAACTGAGGGACGAACTCTCCAATATGATTCTACGCTGTGTAGTTGCGCTCATAAGTTTACATACCCTGGCAGAAATTGTGAGATTTTGGCACTGATTTTGAAAATATGGTCATATGAAGCCATTTATTATCACATAGTTGTTTGGCTCCTTTTTAAATCATAATGATAACAGAAATCACCCAAATGGCCCTGATCAAATGTTTACATACCATTGAATGTTTGGCCTTGTTACAGACACACAAGGTGATGCACACAGGTGAAAATGGCAATTAAAGGTTCATTTCCCACACCTGTGGCTTTTTAAATTGCAATGAGTGTCTGTGTATAAATAGTCAATGAGTTTGTTAGCTCTCATGTGGATGCACAGAGCAGGCTGAAAACTGAGCCATGGGGAGCAGAAAAGAACTGTCAAATGACCTGCGTAACAAGATAATGGAACTTTGTAAAGATGGAAAAGCATATAAAAAGATACCCAAAGCCTTGCAAATGCCAGTCAGTACTGTTCAATCACTTATTAAGAAGTGGAAAATTCGGGGATCACTTGATACCAGGCCAAGGTCAGGTAGACCAAGAAATATTTCAGCTAAAACTGCCAGAAGAATTGTTTGGGATACAAAGGAAAACCCACAGGTAACCTCAGGAGAAATACAGGCTGTTCTGGAAAAAGACGGTGCAGTTGTTTCAAGGAGCACAATACAACAATACTCGAACAAAAATGAGCTGCCCGGTCGAATTGCCAGAAAGAAGCCTTTACTGTGCCAATGCCACAAAAAATCCTGGTTACAATATGCCCGACAACACCTTGACACGCCTCACAGCTTCTGGCACACTGTAATTTGGAGTCACAAGACCAAAATAGAGCTTTATGGTCACAACCATAAGCGTTATGTTTGGAGAGGGGTCAACAAGGCCTATAGTGAACAGAATACTATCCCCACTGTGAAGCATGGTGGTGGCTCACTGAAGTTTTGGGGGTGTGTGAGCTCTAATGGCACAGGGAATCTTGTGAAAATTGATGGTAAGATGAATGCAGCATGTTATCAGAAAATACTGGCAGACAATTTTCATTCTTCTACAAGAAATTTGCGCATGGGACACTCTTGGACTTTCCAGCACGACAATGACCCTAAGCACAAGGCCAAATTGACCCTCCAGTGGTTACAGCAGAAAAAGGTGAAGGTTCTGGAGTGGCCATCACAGTCTCCTGACCTTAATATCATCGAGCCATTCTGGGGAGATCTCAAATGTGCGGTTCATGCAAGACGACCAATGACTTTGCATGACCTGGAGGCATTTTGCCAAGGCGAAGGGGCAGCTATACCACCTGCAAGAATTTGGGGCCTCATAGACCACTATTACAAAAGACTGCATGCTGTCATTGATGCTAAAAGGGTCAGTACACAGTATTAAGAACTAAGGGTATGCAGACTTTTGAACAGGGGTCAGTTCATTTTTTTCTTTGTTGCCATGTTTTGTTTTATGATTGTGCCATTATGTGACCTACAGTTGAATGTGAGTCCCATAAGAAATAAAAGACATGTATTTTGCCTGCTCACTCATGTTTTCTTTACAAATGGTACATATATTACCAATTCTCCAAGGGTGTGCAAACTTTTGACCACAACTGTACATATGTATCATTTGTTACGGGTGTAAATGTTTGCTGGATGAAGAATTCAGCGAGACCAAATGTCTAGCTTTGGATGGTAGTAACTGAATGCAGTTTTCATAGTTGTAGCCAAGGGGAGGTGATTCTATTGTAGATGCAGTGGTGGAGTTTGGAATCGATCTGTCTGGTTGGGATAAATGGTGAAGTTTTACTAAGTTGCAGGAATCAATCTTAAGAGGATGCTCCTAACACGTTTCGTGCTATAGTATGTCCTAGAGACTTACGGTATACTTTATAGACTTTTACATGATTTGGGAGGATGTTGAATTTTTCTGGCTTGTAAATGTGATGTATTACAACTTTATTAGTTGGTTATAAGTTGTATTACTTTGAAATCTTTGAAAATGATGTCATTCCTCATTCATTTATAATCACTTCGATGTTCCATACCCGTGTTCTTAGATCTGCTGTTATTACACACACATACGTTAGTCAAAGTGACCAATCCTGTTATCGCTGAGTCCTGGATTGCTACACAGCCAATTGACTACTGTACTCGACTGAGGAGAAGCACTGAGGCATTGTTGTAGGCTGAGGAACATATGCCATTATAATGTAAGGTTTGTGATGTAAGGATTGTGACCTTCACCAGACCTCCCTGCATGTTATGGTCACTTACAGTCACGTGTACACTACCGTTGTATAGAAATGTCTTTGTTTTCCATGAAAACATACATGAAATGAGTTTGATTAGGAAAGGTTTCGAAAACAAGTAATTTCTAAGTGACCCCAAACATTTGAACGTTAATGTATCTACAGAAAATATGGAGTAGATTAGAGATAATACATTGCAAAGGTTACTTTCTCCTGCACTAATTCTCCTACCTGTCTCTCTCACTACCTGACTGATACCCCTAAACGACAGTTCCCTCCCGGTGATCTGGACACAGGACACGGCATCAAACTGGTCCACTCATAGAACGAGTGAGAGGTTTCTGTATTGCGTACCATCAGTATCTACAGTAAAGTTTACACAATCTGCCGTTTGTGGTTGAAGCCATAGACAAGTGCCATGCGAAGTACCTTGTCAACCACTACATCAGTGGTTCTCAATCTGATTTATTTAAAATATATAATATATAAGTATTTCATAATTTTTTGTATATTGTGTGTTTTTTACTGCAAGATGTTCTTTCTCCAGCTATTTCTTCTTCTGAACCTAGTAATACACAGGTTTCTAGCTTTGAAATATTCACAAAAAAGAGACATTGAGAAGGAGGAAGAAGAATGCATCAAAAGAGAGAAGTAAGGTGAAGCGGAAAATCTGAACGATGACACGGGGTAGATAAGAGGAGGGGATCAGAGTGATGGGATGTCCCAGAAGTGACAATAACATATGGTTTACTGACTCGGCAAATATAGAACCTTCCCTGTCTAAATAGTAATTGATATTAAATAACTATGTAACTAAAACAAATTGAGCCAGGTCTGCAAATATTTTCATATTACTAAGCATTTATTCGAAAAGTAATTGTTGCTTCCTTGTTGGCTGTTGTATATATGGTGCTTCCCGTTCTACAACTGAACAAAACCTTTCGAGACAACCAGAGATTCACCTTACAACAACAGGTAGGTCCTCTACTCACTTTCACACCTCATTTCCACATGATTGAAATAGACTTAAAGGTTTCTCTCTTCCAGGAGACTATCACCATGGCGATGTTGACCTTTCTTCTTCTTAGTGCTGCTTTTGCTCTGGACAATGCATGCAAGACATACCTCTTAATTACTCCTGTCAGTTAGTGTTTAGTTAACTGAAGTTTAGATGGATGTGTACCTTAAGTCAGACTCACCGTCAGGGGAGACAAGCAGGAATGTTGTCTTGGGGCTTGGGAGTGGGCAAAAAAATGAATATTCTGGCCCAGGGTCCGGGATTCCTAGACAGGCCAGCCTTTGCTAGCAGTCGTATTCTGATCAAAGATTTGGTGAACTGTTCCCCCTCATCAGATGCAGTTTGAGAATATTATTAAAGAACATGAGTCCTAATGCTTTCCATGTCTTTCTCCCTCCTTATTGTAGAGAACCTGAATGACAAAGACAAAGAAATTATGAAGAACCTGCTACACAACCTGGCAATCGGTAAAAAGCAATAAGGTTTCAGCATTGTATCTGTCACATAGATGTACTGTTCGAAAATCGTAGGCATTTGGATGTCAAACTGAAGCCATTTATTTGGGTAGTAAGTGTTTATTTTATAAATATATACAGTATCTTACAAAAGTGAGTACACCCCTCATATTTTTGTAAATATTTGATTATATCTTTTCATGTGACAACACTGAAGAAATGACACTTTGCTACAATGTAAAGTAGTGAGTGTACAGCTTGTATAACAGTGTAAATTTGCTGTCCCCTCAAAATAACACAACACACAGCCATTAATGTCTAAACCGCTGGCAACAAAAGTGAGTACACCCCTAAGTGAAAATGTGCAAATTGGGCCCAAAGTGTCAATATTTTGTGTGGCCACCATCATTTTCCAACACTGCCTTAACCCTCTTGGGCATGGAGTTCACCAGAGCTTCACAGGTTGCCATTGGAGTCCTCTTCCACTCCTCCATGACGACATCACGGAGCTTGCGCTCCTCCACCTTCCGTTTGAGGATGCCCCACAGATGCTCAATGGGGTTTAGGTCTGGAGACATGCTTGGCCAGTCCATCACCTTTACCCTCAGCTTCTTTAGCAAGGCAGTGGTCGTCTTGGAGGTGTGTTTAGGGTCGTTATCATGTTGGAATACTGACCTGCGGCCCAGTCTCCGAAGGGAGGGGATCATGATCTGCTTCAGTATGTCACAGTACATGTTGGCATTCATGGTTCCCTCAATGAACTGTAGCTCCCCAATGCCGGCAGCACTCATGCAGCCCCAGACCATGACACTCCCACCACCATGCTTGACTGTAGGCAAGACACACTTGTCTTTGTACTCCTCACCTGGTTGCCGCCACACACGCTTGACACCATCTGAACCAAATATGTTTATCTTGGTCTCATCAGACCACAGGACATGGTTCCAGTAATCCATGTCCTTAGTCTGCTTGTCTTCAGCAAACTGTTTGCGGGCTTTCTTGTGCATCATCTTTAGAAGAGGCTTCCTTCTGGGACGACAGCCATGCAGACCAATTTGATGCAGTGTGTGGCGTATGTTCTGAGCACTGACAGGCTGACCCCCCACCCCTTCAACCTCTGCAGCAATGCTGGCAGCACTCATACATCTATTTCCCAAAGACAACCTCTGGATATGACGCTGAGCACGTGCACTCAACTTCTTTGGTCGGCCATGGCGAGGCCTGTTCTGAGTGGAACCTGTCCTGTTAAACCGCTGTATGGTCTTGGCCACCTTGCTGCAGCTCAGTTTCAGGGTCTTGGCAATCTTCTTATAGCCTAGGCCATCTTTATGTAGAGCAACAATTCTTTTTTTCAGATCCTCAGAGAGTTCTTTGCCATGAGGTGCCATGTTGAACTTCCAGTGACCAGTATGAGGAAGTGTGAGAGCGATAACACCAAATTTAACACACCTGCTCCCCATTCACACCTGAGACCTTGTAACACTAACGAGTCACATGACACCGGGGAGGGAAAATGGCTAATTGGGCCCAATTTGGACATTTTCACTTGGAGGTGTACTCACTTTTGTTGCCAGTGGTTTAGACATTAATGGCTCACTTCTGTGAGATATATATATATATATCTCACAGAAGTGAGCCATTTAGACATTAAGTGTACTCACGTCTGTGAGATATATATATATATATATATATATATATATATATATATATATATATATACATATTTTTACAAATAAACACTACCCAGATAAATGGCTTTAGTTTGACTATCAGATGCTTAAAACGTGCACGGTACTGTTCATGTGCATAGTGGAGCAGATATTTTCAGGTGTTTTGCAAAATCTAACATCCTACATAATTCATTTAGTCAATAACAAAATAACTAATACTCATATAAAATTTATGCTGGGAAAGATGTAATAAAAATTACAGAAATATATTTCAAAATACAGAATCGGTAAGTAAAATTATATACAATTAACCAATCTGAAAGTTAACAATGTTCACAATGTACAGGCTTCAGCAGTGTTTACTGAATTGTACATGTATGAATGTAAGTTAATTAAGAATGTTGAAGGGAAGGGAGATTGTGTTCATGGAGAATATGGGATTGAGTGTGTTCATGGTGTGTGTGTGTAAATGAGCTGGAATATAAATGTGTTTGAGTGAGAAGAATATACAAATAACCAACAGGCTTCATGAAACCTTAAAAAAATGATTGGCGGTTTCAAACTAATCAGTTCATCTTATTTAATGGTATCTCCACCTCCTGCAGTGAACCCAGGACCACAAAGCAGGAGCTCATCATGCCCACATGGCTGGACCCTTTATGGGAAACTCTGTTGTCAGTACGTCTCCATCTTGGCCAGTTGGGCAGATGCACCTGTAAAATACTGTAAAAATAATATTTAGAGCCATTCTCACATACTCATTGTAAACTGTGTTCATAATGGTCAGTGTGCAAATTCACGTTAATTGGATTAGCTGCTTTGGGATTATTACCTAAAATGTTTTTGGTGCTAATTAGTAATGATGCATAGTATTAAAAAGTGTTGGAACTCACCTTTCTGGGAAATAGTTTTGCTTATGTGTACTCACTCATAATGACAACATCAGGGGGTCCAGCAGAGGGTTGAAGCAAATTGTCTGGGGAGGAGGGGTGGATATCGGGAAGGCTGCCTTGTGTAGTGGGACTGTAGCATCTCCATTCATTAGGTCAGGAACCTGTGAGCTCAACAGTGGTTGTGGTTAGGGAATGTGCTCTCCACCTCATTCATGCCAACTAAAAAGATCTTTGATTCTCCTGAACTTGCTATGGAGCTGTTGCAACGATGCCGTCTCCTTTTCCTGCTCCTCCAGCGGGGCCACCACTTGTTCCTGCTTCCGAGGCTGGGCCGCCTCCTCCCGCACCTCCTGTTCCGGCGCCTCCTGATCCCCTAGATCCCTTGACTTCTCCAGCTCCCCTGACTCCTCCCGCTCCTGCTCCCGAGGCGGGGCCACCGCCTCTTCCCGCTCCCGAGTTGGGGCTGCCGCCTAATTCCGCAAATGATCCCCCTCTGCCGGCTCCGGCTCCTGGTCTTCTTCCCCTTCCGACTCCTGGTCCTCTTCCTCCTCTGGCTCCAGGTCCTCTTCCTCCTCCAGCTCCGGGTCCTCTTCCTCCTCCAGCTCGGAGTCCTCTTCCTCCTCCAGGTCCTCTTCCTCCTCTGGCTCCGGCTCCTCTTCCTCCTCCAGCTCTGGGTCCTCTTCCTCCTCCAGGTCCTCTTCCTCCTCTGGCTCCGGCTCCTCTTCCTCCTCCAGCTTCGGGTCCTCTTCCTCCTCCGGCTCCAGGTCCTCTTCCTCCTCCAGGTCCTCTTCCTCCTCTGGCTCCAGCTCCTCTTCCTCCTCCAGCTCTGGGTCCTCTTCCTCCTCTGGCTCCGGCTCCTCTTCCTCCTCCAGCTCTGGGTCCTCTTCCTCCTCCGACTCCGGGTCCTCTTCCTTCGGTGCCGGCTCCTGGTCCAGAGGCTGAGCCTCTGCCTTGGTGTCTCGTACCTTGAGGGGGTGTACTGTGAGGTTCTTTTCAGTTTAGATTTTGTTTTTGAACGTAGCCTTGTTCTGTTTAGTTTTTGTCCTTCGATTTTGAATGTAGCTTGTCCTTTTGTATTATTGTTGTGTCCCTATTTAATTTCCTCCTGCCCCAGTGTTTCTTGATGGTCATTGTGTTTGTGTTCATATGTCTATGGCTGTGCTGCTTGTTAGGCCTTCCTCATTAAACTACTTTTGCTTTTAAAACCTCTGCGCCTGCATCCTTCTACTCATGCTGAATGTAAAACTCAAATTACCATCATCTGTAGTTTCAAATCAATTTTAAGACATTTTGATCTTATAGATTGTTGTTTAAAACCTCTCAACAGTCTATCATAGTGTATTACGCTTTATAACAGGTGACTGTTACAGTACATATCGTTGCTGTCTATATCAGAAAGTAGGTTGGCCCTCTTTGAAGTCGCATAGATTCATGCATTACACACGTTTTGTTTTTAAGCTCTCCAGTATACATTACTTCTTTGCTGACATACAAAAATAGAAAATCGCTCTCAGGGATGGTTAACTTAAGAGATACCTTCAATCTCGACTAAGTTAGGTACATCAGCTTTTAGTTTTTCAGCACCATTGGAATAAATTCCAAGATCATTTTAAGCAGAATGAATCGGTGACTCTAGGGCAATTCAAAGACGTTCTATTTCCATGAAGAACGTGTTTGTGTCCTGAATTCAATGTTCATGTTTTCTTTATCTTTGAATTGTTTTTGGTGGTTCTCCCCATACTTTCTATTGTTTACAACTTGTGTCAATGCAGGGCTCATCCGGATAAGAGACTTTGGCCTCAGCATGATCTCCCAAGCTAAAATAAAATGTAATTTCAATAAAATGGAAATTAATCCATAGGTATCTCTATGAATTTGAAAGTGATTAACTTTCTCCAGCCTAGTTTACAAAACAAATGGTGAGGTCATATTTTTCTGAATAGAAAAAAATACATAATGTTTAGAGTCTGCCCGAGTGTTCTCTAGGAGGGTGTTTGGCTGTGGAGAGACAGTTCTGGATTTAACCAAAAATGTAACCGTAGGGAACCAAATAACTCAGGTGGTCAGGAGAACAGCATGCACATGAACTACAGCGGTATGATGCTGACCAGATCATTCTTCTTCTTCTGATTATCCATTGAATATTTTTCCTAATTAAAACATAACTTTTAAAAAATCGAATACAATAACTCACTTTCTGTGTTTCCCCCTTTTCCAGCTGAAGGTGGTAAGAATGACGCAAACTGTTGGTTTATATCCATTTATGTGTGCCAGAAAAATGTAATACTTACAGATTGAAAGACTAAGTTTTTTTGCTGATTTTAATGCGTAACTGCATTGATATTCAATCTATCTGAATAATGTTGATTTAAACAAAGTACACTTAAGGGGTGGTATTAAGGTAATTAGTGGAAGACTAAGATGTGGTCTCTTCAATAAAGCCAAAGTTAAATATTTTCTGTTGTTTAGTGTTCATTTCTGGAAATCTGTCCAAACAATTATCATGGTTGGCCCTAGAGAGAAGTTGTAAGAAGCACAGTCAACGTCAAAATAAAAGTATTAGTTTGTTCACGCGTCACATGTCCAACACCAGTAATGAGCCCTTTGCAACGATGACCCTACCCATTGGTTAGGCTCTCAGCATATGGGATTATTTTAAAGGAGGTTATAGGTTTTCCTCAGCATGCTTTCCTCAGGAGGCTAAGCATTTCTGGTATTAATCTCCAAAAATGAATTGTCATGGTTAGATTGGGCGAATTAGGGGTTTCTTGGCATTAGGTTCATAAATTGAATTGGTCTATGCTCAAAATGCCATATACTTTGCATATATAAAATATTATTTATAATTGGATAATGATTATGAAGTGATTTCTTCAGGCTGACAACACCTTTCAGTAATGCAGAAACCTGGGGATTTTTACTTTAGTGGATTTATGTAGATAGAAGGAGCCTTTGGTTTCTTTAATACCCATATTAGACTTTGTTACAACTAATGAATCACGTTATAACTCACCAAGTCCTGCGTTTGAACTGGTTAATAAATCCAACCAGCAACACTCTGTGGTGCCTATAGGTGTCACAGTGGGGTACAGATGGGTTTTAGTCCGGGCATTGGCCAGATTTGGCCCTAGTTGGAAATGAAATAAAAAAACATGGAAACTTCTTTCTTCTAGGAACCCAATTCTCCCTTCAGTTTCATGTCAGACACAAACAAGGTACAACAGTCTAACCTGACTGATATGACAACACAGCCAGAATAGTGAGCGTCCATTCACCTCTTGGATAGTTTTTGCCTCATCATTTTAGTTTTTCAACAGATCTACACAGCCCCATATATTTTAAGTTTAAAAATACTCAGATATCCTAACTTAAGATGTATTGATTGAGTTGATTGAGTGACTTGATGCATGTAACTTTCACAACTAGTGCAGCTGTGAATCATTTGGAATAGGGCGAAATCCATTGTTGTTGGCCCAAGAAGTCAGGTTGGAGACTGGATGGAAAAACGTCAGGATGGAGACTAGAACATTCAGAAAAACCTTTTAAAAAGCCATTATCATGTGTCTCGCATGAAACGTGAAATATTTCTGCAGAATTACATGGTATCCTAGGGTTAGTCAGGTTTCCCAGGGTGAGGTTTTTCTTTATTATTTTACATGGGCTTTGTTCCGGTTATTCATTTAGGAGACACTACACCTCCAGAAAAAATTAAGAGACCACTGCACCTTTTACTTTTCTTTCCAAAAATGTCGAAAAGGAAGGTTTTGAAGCAATTTGAAGCAAAATGTACAGAATGAAAAGGGTGTGTAAGTATAACCAGCTTGGCAATATGCACATGTTTATTGATGGAGATATGGCGCAGGGACTCTCCCTGATTGAGTAGCAGGGATAAGCACGTGTGTGTTTGTATACTTTCAGACTTCATGCTGTCCTTGGGCCGTGGATGT
>JACXGI010004732.1:5203-51702 GCA_016801175.1 Esox masquinongy | reverse complement strand
CAACAACGACCCAAAGCACACATCCAAATCCACAAAAGCATGGCTTCACCAGAAGAAGATTAACGTTTTGGAATGGCCCAGCCAGAGCCCAGACCTGAATCCAATTGAACATCTGTGGGGTGATCTGAAGAGGGCTGTGCACAGGAGATGTCCTCGCAATCTGACAGATTTGGAGCGCTTTTGCAAAGAAGAGTGGGCACATATTTCCACGTCAAGATGTGCCATGCTAATAGACTCCTACCTAAAAAGACTGAGAGCTGTAATAAAATCAAAAGGTGCTTCTACAAAGTATTAGTTTAAGGGTGTGCACACTTATGCAACCAGATTATTGCGAGTTTTTTTTATTTTTCCCCCCCTTAAAGATTTCAGTTTGTTTTTCAATTGAATTGTTCATGTTATAGGTCACATTAAAGGTGGAAAAAGTTCTGACATGATTTATCTTTGTCTCATTCTTTTACATCACAAGAACCTGGCATTTTAACAGGGGTGTGTAGACTTTTAATATCCACTGTACATTCAGTCACTTCTAAAATGATTAGCAGCTTTAATAACAATGAACAAAAAAGGTTGCCTTAAATTAACACCGCAAGTAATGGGCTATATTTTATGCAAAATATTATAGTAAAACTATATTATTTATACTAATACAAATACTCAAAAGGCATATTTTTGTTCTAAAAAACACAGGTGTCCGTTACTGCCACCCCCAATGATTCTTATCAATCAATTCAAACAAAATTAAATATGCATTAACATTTTACTTACAGTAAGTACTTGTCAGTCTTAATGAACTGCATTGTGGTCTACCATCGCTCCCTGTTTCACTGAGCTGTAAAAATAAGGTAATACACATACAAAATAATTTGTCATCTATCACCATGGGATGAACCAGGAAAGGGAGGGCCCACAAAGTACTGAATATAGAGGTGTCAATCATTTTGACACTCAGTTATTTGGAAAAAGCATTTATCATTTGAGAAATATGTGACTTTGGTTGATTCTTTTTGAGTCATTAATGAAGATCAATATATTCCACATTTTAGAAAATTACTATATGGCTCGTTACCTGTGTTTATTTCATACAGCCTTTCCTGCTTGGCCCTGTGAGTGTGCACAGATGATGAAACATAAGGAAACATGACTGGATCATTGTTATATAAAGACTAGTTGAACAACTGCTGAACAAATTGCAATATGACATACATGTTTCCTTACAATGTAAGCAGGCTATGGACAAGTTCTGACAGAAAGCCAAGCTTTGGTTTAGTTTCTCTTGCACTGTTTCCAAATGCTACCATTTCAGCATTTGTAACTGCTACAGATATTATATATTTTTTGCACATTTTGTTGGAAACCTACAAAGTATCTAAAAGTCTTTATTGTGAAGCTTAGCAATATCACTTGTAGATGACTTGAACATGATGCATAATAAATGCTAATATTGGTACCATGACTTGAATGGATTTGTGCAATGATTGCTAAAACGTTAATTTTTGAAAACTGTCGAGGACACTAAACCAAAGCATGGATTTCTGTCATACCTTGTCCACAGACTGCTTACAAGATAAGGAAAAAAACATGTAATTTTGTACTTTGTGTGATTTATCCCTTTAGTAACAAGGATCTGTTCCAGTTTTAGGCCAAGCTTGTCTAAAATATTAATCTTAAAGTTTGGCCAGTTGAACACCCTGTCAAGTATATATTAATGAATACACTTCTCTATTAATAGCTTCTGACGTACATTCCTGGTGGCATCACTGCCTCATTCTTGGACAGAATCCGAAAACATTCAGCTTCAGTTAAATTGTTGAATTATTCATTTGTTTGAGGCATGTTACTAAGCACAATATCAATGAACTGAAAATCGACTGTCCGTTTTCCAATTTCACAGGTGGTCATCCTGGATATCAAAAAGATCCGTGTTATTTACCTAAAGAGTTGGTTCATACCAGATGTGATTGCAGCATTCCCAATTGGCTACATACTACTAATTGCGGTGATTACACATTATTCCTCTAACTTTTCCAGCATAACGCTTTTTAATTCTTTTGCGAAATCGTAACGTAGTCATCTTTATGTGTTTTTATTGCGACAGGAGTTACAGTCTCACAGTGATACCTCCACCTCGGGGTCCAAAGCCAGCAGGATGGTGCGGATTCTCATGTTTGTACGAATTATCAGTCTCGTCAGGCTTCTCAGAGTTTCCAGACTTGTTCGCTTCTTTAATGAAGTTGAGAAGGTAAGTGTCAATATTTTTATGTTACCTTCTCCCCATGCTGAAATACCATAAAGTCACATCCTCCAAAAAGAAAAGAAATGTGTCATGCATAAGCGCGGGGGACGGGGACAGCACAAAATGTATGCACTCTTCTACTGTACGTTGTTGTGGATGTGATGATCTGCCACAACGATTAAATGTAAGCTATAGCAGTGCAAAAAAGTAAAGGGGTTGCCCTTCTGGTGGGCGAAGACATTACTGTCAGATTATATTTACAGTCCAATCGATATTCCTATTGGCTTCATGTTAACCATAATGCTCTTGTTTCTTTCTCCATAGGTTTCCAATGCCAATCTGGAGTATGTTCAGCTGTTCTTCCGTATCCTGTCTTTGTTTATGATGATGTTCCTACTGTGCCACTGGAACGGCTGTATCCAGTACTTTGTCCCAATGCTGGAGGAGTTCCCATCCGACTGCTGGGTCAGACAAGAGAAGCTGATGGTAAGCCTCACACCCGCTGAGATGTGTACCAGCTTAGCTGCACGAACAGGGTTAGCTCACCCAATACAAACCTTGCTTTCTCAATTCCAGAACGCCACCGTCGGTGAGAAGTATTCCTTCGGCGTGTTTCGCGCTCTCTCTCACATGATCCAGATTGCATACGGCTCCAACGAGTCTCCAGCAAGTGAGGGCTTGTCGATAAATTTGAATCAACATTTGGTTCATAGAAGCTGTCAGGTTTTCTATGTGTGTTCATATTTTAGACCAGTGCAACACCACACGCTGGGTATTGTGCTGCACCTACGTATATGTACTTGGTGTTTTGTTCCCTAGATGAGGTGGAGCTGTGGGTGGTCATGACCAGCATGCTGTCTGGGGCTCTGATGTATACAGTACTGGTGGCCAATGCTGCAGCCATCATAACCAATGTAGACCAAGCAGCAAAAGCCTATAAGAACAAGGTATAGTAAGTTTAAAAGGGGTTAAAGTCCTAAGCTCTGGCCCCTTGACCTTTTGTAGTAATGGCATGCCATTCATGTCTGATAATACACAGATGAATCATCTTGATGACTACATGACCTTCTTGAAGCTTCCGAATGACCTTCGGCTTCGCATCCAGAATTACTACCAGGCCCGCTACGGGGGGAGATGGTTTGACGAGAAGAACTTTCTCGTTTCAGTCTCCACAGCTCTGAGAGAGGTACGTCAGCCCTGTCCTGTTCTACGCAAATTCTTTAAGGTTGTCATTGGGTTCCATCGTTCATTAAACAGATCTTTGCACATGTATTTATCCGTGTTCAATTTGACAAATTTTATCGTGATGTGAAAAAAACTGCTTTGTGTGTCTACAGGAGATTCTGACGGTGATGTGCTCAAGTCTGCTGAACAACGTACCCATGTTCCAGAACCGAGACGTCAACTTCCTGAACACCGTCCTCCTCCAGTTTCAGCATGAGGTCTTCCAAGAGGATGATGTAATTTTTCACCGGAACGCGCCCGGAGACCGCATGTTCTTCATTGAGCATGGCCAGGTCCGGGTGGAGACAGACTCCTTCCCACAGGAGCTGGCTGACGGAGATTACTTTGGAGGTCAGCCTCACATCCGAGTACCACATTTCAGCACAATTCATTCACTCTGTCATTTATTTGTTCAGACTAGCATTCTATTCAGGCCCTCACACAAGAGTTTGTGTAATCTGGAGATTCTGATTGTCAAACCTTATCCCTCAACCACTAGTATTCTATTCAGGTCATCACACAAGAGATTAGGTAATCTGGAGATTCTGATTGTCAAACCTCATTCCTCATCCATTTCTTACATAACTGGAAAAAAACCCAACCCCCTCACAAGTTATTCTTGTTCTCCTGTTCTACATTGTAGTAAATTTAGGCTACTGAATATTGCCTATTCACGTCACCATATAATGGCTATACATCGTTTCCTGCAGCAACCCACAAATTGCACATCTCATTATGGATTTAACATATGGGCATTTTCTCCAATAAATTATTGACTGTCATGTACAAGGTTTAATCTAGGCATCTCAGTTTGACATTTAGCAGTGTGAAATAGAGAAAAAAAGACAATGTCCCAAGTAATCACACTCTTACTATAATTCTGATCTTCAGTGTGACAATGCCCTAAAATATTGATATTGTTTTGTTCTTTGTCTAACCTATCTTCAGAGTCCTGCCTCATGACCAAAGGAAGGCGTTTGGCCACAGTTCGGGCTCTTACTACCTGTCAGCTCTTCTCCCTGTCCTCAGACCGCTTCCAGATGGTTTTGCAGGGATTCCCTGATATCAGGAGAGACTTGGAAAAGTTTGCAAAACAGGACAACACAGATATGATACATTTTTAGCACAATGCAGCCATTTAATAAAGACGAAATGAAAAAATAGTCCTGAACAGTTCCTTATAGAGATACAAGGAACAATTTGGAACTAAATAGCCGTTTCTAAGACAAGGGTAATTTGTGAGACAGCTGGTTCTAGTTAAAACCTTGAACTAGTGATATCTGTGTTTGCAGCATGTTCTGTTGTTGATAAATGTAATTATATATATATATATATAAAAAACTTTAAAAAAAATATATATCTAGTTTTCTAAACAAATCCAATAGTTTGATTTATTGCACTCTTTATAGGGATGGTTGTTGGAGTTTAGAGGGTTAAGATATACAAACCTCCCTACCCAGGCACTCATTCTGAATGCAGGTTATGGGTGATAAACCTGTTGGATATTCTAACTCTGGTTGGATTCCGATAGTTACACAAACACTTTGCAAGCCACCATTATGTGGCTTGCTGGGCTAATATAATCAATAAACCACAAGTTACCTAAAACCACTGTTTTAGGGTATAATCAGGCCCTCAAAGAAAGGCCTTGAAATGTGTTCAATTTGTATTGCATATTTGCAATATTAAAGCCATTCATGGTTATAGATTAAACCTGCTGTAAAAGGTTCTACTTAGCATCAAAAAGTGTTCCCCTATGGGGACAAACTGAAGAACATACGTATATGGTTCTACGTTGCACCCTTCTCCCCCCAAAAAAAGTGGTTCTGGAAAGCTTAAGGTTGTGCAGGCTATTGATCCATCCCAGCTATTACACATTCTTTTAGTAGAACTCGGTGTGTTAGTGCTGGGCTGGGACAAAAGCCTGCGCAACCTGTAGCCCCCTCCATGACCATTATTTGTGACCATGTATATATACTTTAAGTAAGACTTAGTACTGTACAAACTGGTCAAACATATTATTATACTTTATTTATATAGGTGTTTGATTACTACCTATCTGTTCAACCTAAACATATCTACATATTCTGTAGATGTTAAACTGCACATCATACAACCCTTAGTCTGAATTACTACTAGTTATAATATAGATACAGAATAAGGACAGTGCAGAATATTGTTGTTTTTTCAAAAAAAAATGTATTTCAGGACAGGTTATGATTCAGATAGTGTTTTTGTTTTTCAAATTTGATCAATGACAAAAAATATGAAAGTATAAATGTTCTTTTTTAAATAAATCCCTTTATTGTTAATACGTCTGTTACATAATACAAGGTGCATTGAATTATGAATCAGCAGAAATAAAGAAGAAAACGAGAGTTTGAGTTGACTGAGAACATCTGGATTGTGGTTGTTGTTGTTGTGTCAGCCATGTCTGCCCATCCCAGCAGATGTTACACCTCTGCACTGGAGCCCTAGATTGCAGGCCTAGCCAGCCGTCTTCTCTTATCCAAACACACACACGGTGCCCGAGGCCAGCCTATGTTTGTACTCATACAGGTAGTAGGAGGCCGGAGGGAAGTTACACTTCATCTCCATCCTGCCAGGCACCACGTGGACAGCCACCGCGGAGCCCAGCCCCTCCCGAAGCTTCTTCAGCATACGAGAGGCCAGGTAGCTCTGGGCCTTCCCCGGGTCGTCCTCGATGGAGGCGTAAACCTCTGGAGGCGGGTTGGGGATCTTCCACTCCAGGTCCACGATCAGCTGGTGGATTCGGCTCTTGTCCAGAGAGGTTGGCGCGTCCCGGTAGCACGCCACCACATGAGGACACGGTGGTACAGACGACACAGACAGGAAGTTGTTGGGCTGAGGGGTTGTCTCCTGACCCTCTGCCCCGTCCTCCTCCGAGGGCCCAATGGCAGGGTGTAGCATGACAGCCCAGCGCAGCCAGTCATAGTTCTTCTCCAGGGACTTCAGGATACTGGCGGCCGCCTCCTCGGGGCCCGAACGGCTCTGCATGGCCTCTTGTATTTGCTGTTGCACATCCGCCTCTGCCTGCTGCAGGAAGTAGCTGGAACAGCTCCCAACAGTGGTCTTCATCTTCCTGTAGAGGCCGCCCATGCGCTCAGACCAGGTCTTCATCAGCAGGGCCTGGTCTCGGCACGTCAGGGAAGCCTGGACAAAGAGGCAAAGTAGACCCGTGCCCAAAACAAAGTTCACCTGTGGGGTGAAAGGTAAAGACTAGTATAATAAAACCTGCCATGACTCTGTGACTCGTTTTCTGAAGATACAAGAGAAGCACCATGACCCCCTTAGCTGATTGGTGCTCTACTAAACAAACAGATGAAATCTTGTAGGATCAGCATTAGTCGAGCCGTGCTATTGGGCTATTTATATGATTCAGAAAATCTGCTGCAACAGCAGGGCACGAGGCGATTCTTCAAGTTCACACGGTGCCCAAAATAGTGTGTATTTAATCAGTATCACGTCAGACATTTTGCTGCAAATGTTTGTGCGTGATAAGTTATCCAAGGTTAACGTAACAGATGTAATTGTATTTTTCCTAAGGTAAACACACTTTCTACCCACAAGGAGACATACCAAGTGTTGGACTAGATAGGGGTTCATTTGAGTTATGCAACAGCATTACATTTGTCTCTGTTTTTACTAACTACACAACCGTTAGCTTGTATTATTTTAGGGTATAACATTAAGGGTTGTGAGTCTGTCTGTATAGTCTGTATGTATGTACGACCCTGCTAGCTATGGATTTGACATTAACACAAACAGATAAGGGAACTAGCAAATAATATGTTAGCTTAGTGTTTATTTTACAAATTATTTTAGTATAACAGTTGGATCAAGCATCAAGTACAAACAAAAGTTTTGATCTTTTGAACTTTTTCCTTTAAAACGCCAGTCCTCTTCTCTATATCAACAACGTTGTGCTTGCTGCTGGTAACCTGCTCATCCACCTTTATACTAAAAGACATTGTCCTGTATACAACACTATGCTGACCAAACTACAACATAGCTTTAACAACATCCAACATGGCTTCTTTGACCTTCTCCTACTACCTAACACCGAACAAAACTAAATGTATGCTTTTCAAGTGGAAACAAATTGAACCTGCCAGTCCCTTACACAGCTATGCCCTGAATGGGTTGTGTGGGTCATGGAGTATGTTGAACCCTAGAAATATTTAGATAGATGGCTGGAATGTTCTCTCATTTCCATACCCATATCCCCCACCTTAAGTTTAAAGTTAATAAAAAATGTCTTATTCCACAAGAAAGCCTCCGCTACCAAGTAAAACACCGAAAAACGACCATCCTGTGAATCCAGGATAACGGTTACATCTGCTTTGTCATTGGCGCCCACCTTCAACACTCGTCACTGTGACCTTCACACTCTTTTCAACTCACTCTTGTTACATACACGACGCCAGACCAAACTTATTGCTAAATTCCCTCTAGGCAAACCAGCCCTTTACCTTACTCATCAACATCTGCTATTCCAGTAACCTGTGCTCTGCTAGGTCAATCTGTGTGTTGGCCTGTCCCCTTGTAACTGTATACCTTTGTCTAGGTCATCACTGAAAATGAGTATCAGTTCTTAATCAACTTAATATGTTAAATAGCGGTGAAAAAAGAAAAACGTAATGCACTGTGTGCCAATGATTTATACCTCCATTGGTTAGAGATAGTGTGCAACACGATGACCTACTTTGGCTGTTGGGCATTGTATGCTGATAGCTAATAGAGTCCTGATCCACACTGACCTTGACACAGAACTCTCTCATCTCCCAGCGTTTGGGCTTGCTGCTCTGGACAAGCTCCTCCAGCAGGGTGGGCTGGGCTGTCAGAGCTGACACCCCCATCAGCCTACTGTGAAGCGCGGTCAGCTGCCTCTCTAGACGGTAGTCATGGACATACTGGAGGAACACATCTGTCTCCCGTTTGGTGAACTCAGGCTGGGCCCTGACGGCCATGCCGAGCTGGTAGTAGACCACGGCCAGGTCATCCTCCAGGCGATGAACCTCCTGGTCGGTCAACAGGCCCTGCCCTGCAGTACCCAGTTCCTGGTCTATGTAGTCCAGGTTCTTTCTGGCCAGGTCTGTCTCTTCGGGTGAGGTACTACCACCGAGGTAGTCACAGATGCCCTCTACCAAGGTCCTCATGGTTTGCATGTAACCAACCGGTTCCAGCACCTTCCCGAACATTGCCATGGCTAGAACTAGATGGATTAACTTACAAAATATCTGTCCTGTGTAAAATTGCCAGCTGAAGTGCTGAAGAAACAAAGTTAAAAATATGTAATTACAGTAGTTTATACAAATACATAGTAGTTGATATTTAGAAAGCCAATATCTACTAACTGTAAATTCCCTAATCATTTATTGTCAATCATTGTTATATTATGCTATTCAGAATAACATGTAAACTGGCTGTGATTCATTACTCACCTGTAAGAATGTTTCTCATAGCAGGTATGTGGTGACCTTCACTGTTTCCTCAGTATTTATACAATCCTGCATAATCAGGGATCTGATAAGATGGTCCTCCACTTTTCAGCTCTATTAACCTTCCGAATGTACAAGAGGGTTATAAGCAGAGTAAAGGAAGTGGAAGTGAATATGAAAAGAATGTTAATCATTAATGTTATGACAATTGTTAGTCATTAATGTTACATATTATCATGTGTGCTACAAACTGATGTTTTGCTTATTAATTAGTCCTCCTCAAAAGTACTCAAAAATCTGTCAAATAAAATGAATAAATAAACAACTCCACGACGATGGGTGGCAGTATAGCATTTTTTCTGAGGATGCATTCTCCTCTCTTCTTCGGCCTTAAATGCAGTAGGAAGTCGCGCCAAATTTGAAACGTATGATGTAGTTAGCTAAATGTACAGTGAAGGTTTTCCGGATTTCATTTAAACGATACACTAACTTTTAGAGACTTATCTGCTTACAGATGGAACCGTCGGCACGTTTTTTCGGAAAGTTGCGAAACCTAGCCGTAAACTTGGAGACCGAAACTGCCAGTCTTCAGCAGGCACATCAGAACAACGACGATGAAGGTAAAGTCGATAGCTAGTAGTACTAGTATTAATGACTAATGTTCCTTATGTTTGACACAGCTTAGATAAGTACAGTACAGTAACGTTAACAATAATAGTCTGAACGAATTGGCCAACAGCTCTTATGTTCCATTGAACGTCACCTGGTACCGCAGAACATTAGCCAGTCCACCGCGGGCAATCGGTAAACAGACGTTATTAACCCCTTAATAAAAATCCAAAATGTATGTGATTGTTTTCGCATACCTTCATTCTAATTTTTAGGCAGTGCGTAAGCGAGACATGGAATTAATGTTTGCTTTTGGATTAAAGGAACGGTACTGAGTAGCATTCCACTTTTTAGGCAATGACAGTGTTCCAGTGACGCAAACAGTGCCCATTCAAACCGTCGAGAACATGACAAAAACCGTCCAAAAGCGGAACACGTACAGTCCTTAGTCGACTACAGTACACATTACCTAGAGAAACCTCGGAGAAGGAACGTTAAGGTTTAAATGACCGTACAATACTTACAAGGTATAATATAAGATATGACGAACTTGGTGCCAGGTGGTTTCGCCTCTTCTCTGTTTCCACTCAACTGTAACTAAGGTTACTAGTCATTCACCTACACCTTGTTTAGCTAACATATGTCAACCTGTTTCAGATCGTGACCTCGAAGTGGCAGTGTGTGCTCTACATGAGTTGCACTCGGAGGTCAGGGCCCTCAAGGTAACTGCCAACTTGGCGGCTGCTCGGTTGTCTTTCTCTTGCAGTGAGCTTGGTAGCTAATAACATATTCTAAGCTGTTCATAAATATTTACAGAACTGGCTTGTTTTCCAGGGCCAGGTAAAGAAGCAACTGCTGGCCCAACAGGCGGAGGAGGACAACATGAGGAGCTTCATAACAAAGTGTATGGTGCTAAAGCAGAGGACCACAGAGGACATCCAGAGACTAAGGAGACACTTTGAAAAATATGGCTACAAAGCACCCACTAACATACAGAAACATCCAGGTAAGAAAGTATTGCCATTTTACCCTTGGGTTAAGAAGGTTTGGTTTACTTTACATATTTCTAACCAAATGTTCCCATCATAAATGCTGCAAATTGATCTAGAGTGATCGTCTCTCTCCTACAGAGTCAAACAGTCAGGATTCAGACGCTTCTGCGATGGACGATGAGGCAGAGTTAGGAGAGGAGGGCCAGGTGGAGGTAGAGGGACATCAGCCCTCTGTGCCCTACGTTGACCCAATGCGTACCCCCCAGCTCTCAGACTTTGGCCTGTCGAAGATCCACCTGAAGAGGGCATGTGGTGGCACAGTGTTTTCCAGCGTTGAAACCCCCACACCCATGAGGACCTTCCACACGCCCTCTCTGGTCTCAGCCATGCAGCCACCCATGCCCAAAACCCCCAAGTGCACGCTGCGCATGGACGAAGATGACGAGCTCCAGACACCCCGCATAGTGGACTTCGGCCTCTCAGAACACACAATGTGTCTCAACAACGACTTCACCATGGATCTTCAGTGCAAGAAGTCTTGCAAGCCTCTCAGGTGTGTTGTATACTGTTGGTCTCTGTGGTGCTGTATCCGTCAGCCGCGACTTCTGCTACTCAACTGACTTGGATCAACAGTGTGTTTGGTTAACAGCTTCCGAAGGTCCATCCATCTTTGTCCAGAAAGGGATGCCTCATGCTCAGCCTTCTTATGTAGATGATGTCCTGTGCTCTAAGTCTTATAGAATGTTGTTATTCTGTTAACAGTGGATCAGTGTCGTCTGGCTTGGGAGTAATGTCACCGAGACCGGCACATGTCCTCTCTGCCCCACTGTCAAATCTAACGATGCACCACCTGGCTACCATGGAGTCCCCCAAGGCCCCCGTGTTTTCTATCCCAGGCCTGAAGATCACCAAGTCGCCGCAGCACACCCCGTCCTCGTCCCCTCCTCCGCGGGGAGGCAGTGACCTGGAGTCTCCGTGTCGCCTCGGCAACCTCCAAGGCACCCCTGAGGTCCCGGCATTTGAGACGCCGTACATCAACAGACTGCTTAGTACCAGGAAGGTGCGTCTAACTTTCAACCTGTCTGTTTCTGTCAGCGTGCCCCATGCACTACTACACATTATACTCACACAGAGGGATTAACCGTCTGTTGTATAGTATGAGGGATAAAGGTAAACCACTTCCAATGTTACTGAGTGGACAAGTAGGGAAATTAGTGCAAGGAGAATTCGTGATAATTTATTATCTAATAGTCAGACTCCATATTGTGTGTGAACATACACAATCATAAATCACCATGATATGCTGGAAGTTCTTAGAAAAGGTAGCTAATCTTTCGTCACAAGCCAAACATTTAAAAGGTCATGTTTTTCACGGCCTACGCTATCCTCAATGCTCCTCATCAGTCCAGTACAGAAAACAAGGGATCGTGTATCCACCCGGCACTCAGGGATGACCAGTCTGGTCACTTCGATGTATGTGTGTGAGCGCCTATATCAGTTATCATAAGCACCCATAAGGTGGAGGTCATTTAACACGAGCCATACCGTGAAATAGCATGTGTCCGTGGGGCTAAACAGAATGTTACGAAACCCAGGATTCAGGGATATCAAGTCAATGGCATGTGTTCCTGGGCCTAACCAGACTCATTCGAAATCCAGGACTCAGGGATTCCAAGTCTGGTCACTTAGACGTACTTATGTGTGTGTAATTATCAGTAGCCCTACGAGCTCGAGTATGAAGATGAACGAGGAATGCTGTAGTAATTTATATTCCAAAGTAACACAATTTATTCCAATCAAGTAATGAAGTTCCAGTACAAAACATAGTTACATACCAACACAATTCAGTGTCCTCCCAACGAGTCTAAAAGTCTATTAAATATACCATAAGTCACTATAGCACAAAGGTGTGCCAAGAGCTTCTGTTAACGACAGACTCCAAGAACTAAGTCAAGCTTCACTGTTTATCCCAACCAGACATACCAATTCCAAACTCCCCCATTGCCTCTATAATAGGATGACCTCACCTTGACTAAAACAATGGAAACAAGAAACCGGCGTTCACACATTTACTTATATCCAATTAGCACCATCCAAAGCTAGACACTTGGTCTTGCAGGATTCTTCATCCAGTAAACATTTACCTGTAACAAACGATACATAACATGTGCAGCATTGAAAACTATTGGAGAGTTTATCCCTTTATGGGACACACATTAAAAGACCAAACATCAGTGCAGTTATTCCAATGAAAGTCATATTTCTACTTTATTGATTTGTCAATCCACACACCTGGTTGGTCTGAGCGGATGGGGCTACCTTGGCCCCCACCGTGTATGTCTGTTCCTTTCAGCAAGCAAATAGGCCCATTGGTCTGAGATTAGGATGTCTCACTGAGTTGAGACGCCGGACAACATAGCATCTTCAACCTTCCAAAACACATCTTTCTTTACACTACAGAAATCCCCCGTTTGGCCCCTGTCAGTCTAGAGATTGAAGGGGAACAAAGCTAGTGATGTTGCAGTGGTGTTCCAGAGAGATGTCACGGATCTGAAATATAAAAAGAACATTGTGCCAGAGTTATAGTCACCACTATGAGGTTCGCCACCACACAGCTGCGGTAGACGTATTCCCACCATGTATATTCATATCTTGCAAGTGGAGGCGCTGGTCAGGATCTTGGCTGTCTTTGCACGGTTTACTTCCACCTGTGCCTGAGTGAGGTGGTAGTTGGTGTCCTGTAGAAGCTGTTTCACCATCGCCATGGATTCCGTCAATGACCGGGTGTTAGAATGTGTCCTCCCACCAGGGTGTAATGTCAGTGTCCAGTGGTACTCTACCTAGGATATGCAACTGTCCCATTGTGACATGTTCTGTCACTTCCAAACAGAAAGTGTGGTTAGCTGGACCGGTTAAACCCCCGTAAGAGAATGAGTTAATTTCACTGATGACACAATTTGAGTATTTGACACTTGGATAGCATTAGCATAGCTGTGTAGAGAATGTACAGTTATTCGTTTTGTATCGTTAATAGTTACCGATTGTAACGTATTGCATGTGCAAATTACATAACTAGCAGTCTCATGTACATATTGTACATCATCACAGTGATTAACAGTTCTGCACAGTTAATACTCTGAGTATTGTCAGCCTGGAACCATTTGTCTAATTCAAGTGAAACAATAAGATCATTGACGGCGTGGGGTCTTACCCAAACAGAGATCTAAGATCTCCTGCCGTGCTGCTGCCAACAAGTCCTGGTTCGACAAGCCAAATCCTGTTCTACTGTGCGTGTTTGATTGAAAACCATTTGGCTAAGTCTTAACAATGTCTCAGTTTCTGACTGAACAGCCTTTATGATGTTGTCATTACCCAATGTCAGATGCTGGATACCTGTAGCCACCTGGTTTGAAATCCAAGCCGCGTACTGTGATTGCTTAGCCAACTGATATGTATTGGACAAGGAGTTACCAGCCCCAAATAGGCCAGTCAAATCTGAAATGACACGTCTTGTGCGGGTGTGCGTGGCTCGGACAGCTAATCTGCCTTTGTAATCTGAAATCAGATCCTCTATTTGTCTGTAACCATGTGTAGGTTCTGTCGTCCATGCTGCGATGGGCCTGGAATGCTGACAGAACGTTGGATAGGTTGTAGGACACATGGATCATAACTAGATCTACATCATACAAAAGGGTCTCGTTAACGGTTCCTTTAACAAGACCACCTTGTGTGGGGGCACTGTGTTGGTTTTTCTGATAGCCACATTGCAGGGTGATGGAGTCGCAGACAGATGAAGACCACAATCACTTGGAACGTCCAGTCCCGAATAGGGACTCCAATCAAGCCAATTTGTATAAAATGCCAGATCTGTCATTGGATGCGCAGAGGACCGACCTATGCCGGATATGCCAAGCTTGGAGTCCTTTCTGGGAAACTTTCTGTCGTCCTGTGTAAACTGAAACCGCCTTGTTTTTTCTTTTCCCTGATAGCTAAGGATATCGGTTTAATTATAGTAATAGATGTTTTCCTGGATGTTTGGGAATAACATATTTTTTTGTTTCAACCCTCTTTTGGCTCGATGTGTAATGTGTTGTTCATGTGCATAATCTATATGTAGAATCCCTATCGTAAGTCAGTCATTCAAGTCCACATTTTAAAGTGAGTGGCTCTGATGATATGGGGCCCAAATCAGCATGTAGATGACTTTACACACATTCTGGAGAATGGTTTCTACTTATCAATGGCGCTTTTACAACCAGTGGCCAGACGTCACCGAATGTGCCCTATGAGTTTGAATGTAGACATTTTCCCTTACTGCTTCTTATTGAACATTTCTCCCTCTAGAGGGGTGCTGGTGATGGTGAAGCAAGCATTGAGCAGAGTATGGGGGCAGGAGAGCCCCCTTTCCTAGAAAATGATGGTCCCACCCAGACATTCAACCTTGGAACCCCGCTTGTCAGAGGACACTGCTCTGAGCCACCCACCCCCGAGATGCCAGACCTAAGCTCTGTCACACAGGACATCTTTAAGGTGAGTGGACTGGGAACTGGTAGAAGTTATTTTTTTGACTAGGAAATAAGGGTACTACTGTGCCTTTCCTGTGTACAGACAGATGGGGAAACATCTTTCGTGTTTGTGTTTGTTACTATAATTTTTATTTTTTTTAATCATCTGTGCTGGGTGGTTTTTGTGGGTTTGTCTTTGATCTCACAGTTAATTTCCCAGAGCAAGAAACTCCCAACCACAGTGATTCAGTCACCGTTAAAGCCATCAAACATCCACACTGTAACAGGAAAGGAGAACAGGTAAACTCTCACAATGTCACAGAGAAAAGAACAGGTTTATTAACATATCTTAAAGGTAATCCATCTCCAGTAGATTTAGTTACTACTAATCATAGCTCTAATCACTCTCTGTTCCTCCTCCAGGGCCCAAAGTTTAGCAGTGATATCAGAGATGGAGTTCCTGAGTCATCCAAGTTACCTCAGACAGATTCCTTTGACCAACCTCAACCAGGCCATTCAAAAGATCAACAGGGCCACAGAAGAACAAGGTCATGGTCAGTCAGAGCTTGATTTAAAAACAAAAAAAGTACCTGAAAGGTCCATAAAAAGCATAAAACCATAAAATACACCTGAGTTTAAACAGTTCTACGTAAGAGTCGACCAAAATGTATCCAACAGCGATCTGAGATGCCATTTTGAGATGGTATCTCAGAATGGGGACTTCTTCAGAGTACTGCATGCACTTCAGGTACAACATTTACAGTCATGTGAGAAAGTAAGTACACCCCCTATAAGGTTGTCTTTTTAATATATTTGGACACATCCATTGGTCAAGTGACCCTTTCATTTGTACCATAGACATTTCAAAAAAAGACTGGTTATGGACGTTTGCAATGATCAATCGGTCTGCAAAACTATCAAGTGAACAATCTCCTTCAAAGCTCGGAAATCAGTACTGCAGAATGTTGATATATTGGGAAAAAGTAAAGGGTATAAGACTGTGTACCTTTTGGAGCGTGAGTGGGAAAGTTAACTACTTATCCCATCAAACATTTGTGTTCTGGAGTATCCAATCACCAACCTCATATACCAACTCTAAAGCATAGAGGCGGTGGTATTTTGGTTAAGCTTCCCCAGCGAAGCAGAATTCCTAAGGAGAATGAGGCCATCTGTCAATATGCTGAACTGAACATGGATCTTTCAGTATGAAAATAATTCCAAACAAAAGCTACAACAGAATGACTCGAAGGACAGTTATGGAATGGCCAAGTCAAAACCCAGATCTCAATCCTATCGAAATGCTCTGGGGGGACTTGCCCCTGAACATGATTCATACTTAAAGCCATATGGTAAAGAGTGGGAAGAAATTCCCCCAGTCAATGTAAGAGACTGATAAACAGTTACAAGAAATGGCTATATGTTATTTTGGTAGAAGTGGCAACACAAGCAATTGAAGCTAGGGATGTACTTATTTTGTATACATTGTAAAACTACATTTGTTAATATTGGATTAATACATGATTCCAAAAGATAGTTTTTCAGTGTCATTTGTTAAATTAGGTGACCTATATCTGTGAAGTGTAAGTGAATATTAAATATCCATAAGTCAAAATATGTAATGACAACTTTCCAGGGAGTCTTTTTCTTATAACTGTATATTCATTGCTTTCCATTCTACTGTGACTATTGACTGTCAAGACATTTTCTGCATTATACCTGGTCTCTGCTGTGCCTCCAGGTGGTGATTTAGGCCCTGCAGGGTTTTCCATGGAAGAATTGAAGAGGATTACAGGGGTGGGCACCAAGACCCCTATGTACGTCCTGTGTCTGACTGAGATGAAAAGGCTGGAACGTGTGCAGGGAGTAGGAACCAGCGACGTGTACAAATTTCTGTTATAGACACACATCTGATTAGGAAATACAATGACATTTCCTATCTTTTTTTAATCTCCCAAAGGACTTTAGCCTACTGAGTGAAGTCCCATTTGCTGACTGACCTGATAGCAATAATTTGATGAGTTTATACACCTTTGTATAAACCTTTTTTCAATTCTCTAAATTCTGTAGGTTCACAACAAAACTCAAATTCACACTTCTGTAACTGTCTTATCTGTGTAATGTATTGTGTGCATATATAACCTCCAATAAATATAATTGAGCCAGATTGCTTAATTTAGAAGTCATCTATCGACAACATACAGTGGATATAAAGTCTACACACCCCTGTGAAAATGTCAGGTTTTTGTGATGTAAAAGAATGAGACAAATATAAATCATGTCAGAACTTTTTCCACTTTAAATGTGACCTATAATGTGAACAATTCAATTGAAAAACAAACTGAAATCTTCAAGGGGGAAAAATGAAAAATAAAAACCTTACAATAACCTAATCTTATAACTGGGGATGTGGCTGTGTTCAGAATTACCCAATCACATTCAAACTCATGTTAAATAGAAGTCATTACACACCTGCCATCATTTAAAGTGACTCTGATTAATCACAAATAAAGTTCAGCTGTTCTAGTAGGATTTTCCTGACATTTTCTTTGTTGCATCTCAGAGCAAAAGCCATGGTCCACAGAGAGCTTCCAAAGCATCAGAGGGATCTCATTGGTGAAAGATATCAGTCAGGAGAAGGGTACAAAAGAATTTCCAAAGCATTAGATATACCATGGAACACAGTGAAGACAGTCATCATCAAGTGGAGAAAATATGGCACAACAGAGACATTACCAAGAACTGGAAATCTCTCCAAAATTGATGAAAAGACAAGAAAACTGGTCAGGGAGGCTTCCAAGAGGCCCACAACAACATTAAAGGAACTGCAGGAATTTCTGGCAAGTACTGGCTGTGTGCTACATGTGACAACAATCTCCCGTATTCTTCATATGAATGGGCTATGGGGTAGGGTGGCAAGACGGAAGCCTTTTCTTACAAAGAAAAACAACCAAGCCCGGCTGAAGTTTGCAAAAACAAACATCAAGTCCCCCAAAAGCATGTGGGAAAATGTGTTATGGTCTGATGAAACCAAGGTTGAACTTTTTGGCCATAATTCCAAAAGGTATGTTTGGCGCAAAAACAACACTGCACATTACCCAAAGAACACCATACCCACAGTGAAGCATGGTGGTGGTAGCATCATGCTTTGGGGGTGTTTTTCTTCAGCTGGAACCGGGGCCTTAGTCAGGGTGGAGGGAATTGTGACCAGTTCCAAATGCCAGGCAATTTTGGCACAAACCCTTCAGGCGTCCGTTAGAAAGCTGAAGATGAAGTTCACCTTTCAGCACGACAACGACTCAAAGCACACATCCAAATCCACAAAAGCATGGCTTCACCTGAAGATTAACATTTTAGAATGGCCCTGCCAGAGCCCAGACCTGAATCCAATTGAACATCTGTAGGGTGATCTGAGGGCTGTGCACAGGACATGTCCTCATAATCTGACAGATTTGGAGCGCTTTTGCAAAGGAGAGTGGGCAAATATTGCCACGTCAAGATGTGCCATGCTAATAGATTCCTACCCAAAGAGACTGAGTGAGTAATAAAATATAAAGGTGCTTCAACAAAGTATTAATTTAAGGGTGTGCACACTTATGCAACCAGGTTATTGTGAGTTTTTTATTTCCCCCCCTTAAAGATTTCAGTTTGTTTTTCAGTTGAATTGTTCACGTTTTAGGTCACATTAAAGATGGAAAAAGTTCTGACATGATTTCTTTGTCTCATTCTTTTACATCACAAAAACCTGCATTTTAACAGGGGTGTGTAGACTTTTCATATCCACTGTACCTGTAAATTACAACTTGAGCTTCATAAAATTCAACTCCACCAATTGAAAATTAAACATTTTTATTCAAAACATTCCCAGACATGGAAGTATGGTTTAACAGCACTTTAAGACCATTTTGATAAAAAAAAACAGTAAATAAACAGATGTTACTTGTGTCATACACCTATGCAATTGGGAAAAATATTGAAATACAGACAGGCCATGTTGTATCAATAGGGTCTCATGCGCCCTGGGAGAGGAGGTGCTCTGTTGGGAGGGGTGATGGCGATGTCCAAGTAGTCTCCGATACGAAACCGCTGGGACTGTAAAGTCATGGCGTCATCTGGACCCTTCCGTCCAGACACTGTGTTGCCTATATCCTTCACCCTGAAACAAACCAATCGGAAACACTGGTCTGTGACTGTTCATTTTCAGTTTCCTCCATAACTATGGTGAATTATTTTCTCTATTTATACTAACATTTGAATTAAAAGTTATTACTGATAGGTTACAGTATATAGTGGTAGTTTTTTTAATGCTTTGTGCGTAGTATCACCATTTTAACATTACAATGTAAGCAGGCTCTTGAGCGGCCTAATGTTCTCTACCACTCAGCCATTGGATTTGCTGCGAAATGCTCCTTACAGGATATCACTGCACTCCGTACACCTCCATTAACTGGTCATCAGGATATACCCCAACATTCACTGGCTGATGTTTATTTACAAAACCTTTTAGGCCTCACTCTCTCAGATGTCTACTGCACACCTCCACATACAGCACCAGATCTGCTAGTAACATCCAGTAAAAAAAGATTCCCTAAAGCAAATACTTTCAACACACCAACAAATTAAAATCAACTACAAAAACTGTCACAGTTGCCACTTTTAAAGGCACAAACATTTACTGACAGCTGTAACTGCTATATCGTGATGTGCCAGTTCGTTGAAGTTCAAACATATCCTGTTGTCTTTGCTTATTACGAACATGTTAGTGTCCTGCTGTGTTTTTATATTGTCTGCTGACGGGTCATTTTTCCCCTTGTATGCTGCTGTCTACGTCTTTTTAGTGGTATCTGTGCAAGGTTTTTAATCTACATTTGGAATGCAATTTTGAGAAGGAAAAGAGTATAACAGCAACTACTAACAATTAGAGTAGTTACCTGTAACTAAATAAATACTAATGGCTTTTAAATAAGGACTAGTAAGTTCCAGAAAATAACTTAAAACTGCTTTCCATTAGTTTGTGTGCTAATTCCATATCTTTTGTCTGTCTCTTATTTAATCCCAGCACCCAATCCATACCGGAGGCCATTATTGTAAATAAGATTTGGTTAAACTGACTTGCCAGGTAAAAACAGAAAACATTTCTAAATCGTAAAAACAGTATGTACACATCGTCAAAAGCAGAGAATATATGCTTTCAATGAAATTGCTTGATTTTGAAATCCAAAATTAGGAGAAAATACAGTTACAGAGAACACTGTATTTCAATGCAGCTCTGAGAATGACAATCATCAATTACCTGTAACCTTGTCGCTTAGGGTCCGGGTAGACTATGGCAAATCCAAAATGTGTGCCTTTTTTCCGAGCTTCAGGGTAGACCTCTTTCACAAGACTTGTGAGCTCTTTCAGCGTAGCATCCAACCTAAATGAAACACTTTGATAAACATCCACGAGACGGACAGTTTGTGTATATAATGAGGTATTCTGATGCCATCTAGTGCCCACCCTACAGCTGCTGATTAACAGCCTTACCAGGTGTAAATCTGGAGCTCGCTGGAAGGAACGTTCCCTCTACCGAACTCGTCCATCCTGTGGTGCCTGCCATTAGTAGTGGTGAATACTCTGAGCAGAAGTGGACAAGTCTGTTGGCACATTTAAAAAAAAAAATGATTGGCACAATCATCAGATATCTAAGTAGTTCAATTAGGAAATAGACCATTTAATTTTTTTCACACAAGTTTGACGAACTATGAAACTGCCCTTGCAAAGCCCATTATTGCTATGATTGGCAAGACAGATCCGTTCTTGACGCTTGGTCAGTTACCAAGGTTAGGGACAGTCGCACAAAAATGTGCTTGTATTTATTTGGCATACATGATTAGTGTGTGTCTATTCATTTTTACTTACAATATTAGTGAACATGTCCTCACTTTTACCTTAACACAGTCAACACGGCTGTGTCAGGTATTGGCAAATCTGACTATTTTTACCAAGTTGACTATTCAGGCACACATTCAATTCCCGGGGTGGTAAGCAGTGTACTTACAGATTATAGCCGCCCTTTTGACGAGAATCGCGTTTTTTTCCCGAGCCCAGATATTTTTCAGCAGGTTTATGTTAAGCTTCAGCCTATGTAACGATGCGCAAGTAAGGCAA
The DNA here is from genome assembly GCA_016801175.1 of Esox masquinongy. Taxonomy (NCBI): domain Eukaryota; kingdom Metazoa; phylum Chordata; class Actinopteri; order Esociformes; family Esocidae; genus Esox; species Esox masquinongy. Next base: position 30,530 of record JACXGI010004732.1, on the reverse strand, counting down.
GGGAGTAATTTAAGACAATTAATCTGATAAATAATCATAACGTCTTAATTGCGAAGAAAGCTAACCGTTTACATGTATTTCTCTGGGAAAACGGTACATACTGTTTGTTATAACCATGTATTTTTCCAAAAACAAAGTAAATTCATACTTGAGTGAACACTTAGAAATAGTACAGTACTAGGTAGCTAGCTAACCAGCTGGAGCTGGCGCGATGAGCTAGCTAACGACATTAACATTAGCCAAATGCAATATCGTTTAGTAGTTACCTTCTCTCTATCGACCGGTTTTTCGGGTTCTTTCTTAATTTCTTCTTGTGTGACCCTCGATTCTACAGCCATGCTTGACAGCGTTTGGTAACGTAAGAAATTTAAGTTGGACTTTAAACGAGTAGCTACCACACAAGTTTACATGAACGGTTAACTAAAGTAGCAGCAGAAAACAAATACTAGTCGCGTGTTGATGATGTCAGATACATGGGTGTAAACGAGACTCCATGACCACCAATCATAATACTTGAAATGTACACGAGACGCCACAAAACGTCCCTTTTGTCGAATACCAACAGCCACCATTTTGGGAGTCACCACTACCTCCATGCATTTTTGTGACCTTATTATGGTACACACATGCGTGGTGACTGGCTGTCGGAATAGAAGAATACCAGGGACCTCATTGTCTTTCTACCGTTTCCCGCGCGATCCCGATAGAAAGCAGCGTTGGATATCTGCTGTGAACCGCCAGGGCTGGCTGCCAAACGACGGGAGCAGGCTGTGTAGTATCCACTTCATCTCAGGTAGACTGCCAGTGTCGTCAATAAAATAGTGCATGAATGAGTTCTCCCAAATCATCAGCTGACCACTATACAACTTCACTGCTATTCCTTAAAATGTCTTTATTTTTTTATTTTTTTACTGTTGTGCAAAATAAAATATATTTTGTATTTTGTTTACCCATTATTTTATTTTTCTTGAACTCCAGGTAAACAGGTGAAGAATCCACGCTCGCCAGACTATGTTCCCTCTGTATTCACATCAGCTTCCCTACCCCCAGAATCAGAGATGAAGGAGGAGACTGGTTCCTTTGATATCTCAGACAAGCAGGAAGCCCAAGTGGAGGCTGCCAATGCCTTGCTCTTCCTGCAGGGCCAGGGCAGGACCCTGGTTGAACTGAGACAGACCCAGGAGGACCATGATGTGGCCCATAGTGCATCCTCATCCTCTATAAGTGACAATGGTGAGGAATCTGAACCAGTGTCTAGTGACCACAAAGCCAGAGGAGGGAAGGCCACCAGAAGGCCCAGTGCCGAACCTAGTAACTATGAAGACATGCTTAAGGCCTTGAAAAAGGAGAATCGGGCTCTCCGGGAGTCTGTGGAGAAAATGGCGCTCTCAGAGACCTCACTCCGGAATGACCCAGAGAAGGTCAAATTTTACACTGGCTTGCCCAACTTCTTTGTATTTGAGACAGTGATGTGGCTCCTTGCGCCACACATGAATGGGTCCAGGAACACGGTGAAGCTCTCCAAGTTCCAGCAACTTCTACTGACACTTATGCGTCTCCGGCTGGACCTGAGGAACCAGGACTTGGCTTACCGCTTTGGCGTTAAGGTTGGCACGGTGACAAGGATAGTGCTGAAGATGGTTAATGTCATGTCCACCACCCTGGTACCCACGGCTGTCTTCTGGCCCTCCAGGGCCGAGCTCCGCAAGAACCTGCCGGCAGCTCTCCACTCGACCTACCCAGACTGTGCTGTGATCATAGACTACTTCAGTGTGACCCTGGAGAAACCTGGGTCAGAGGGAAATCTGTTGTGTGTGAGTATCTGTCTTGATGTGCTAAATTATTCCTGTTTTTGCCTGTAATTATTTAAGCCCAACAACTGGTTCCTTGTTAGACAATCAAGCTAATTTAATTGACTTGAACCACCAGGGTGCCTCAGCGGGAAGCAACACTCTAAAGTACCTGATCGGCATGGCTCCGCAGGGCGTGGTCACCTTTGTATCCAAAGGTTCACCAGGCAGCGTGAGTGACAAGAGCCTGGCAGAGGGTTGTGGCTTCCTGAGCAAGCTCCTCCCAGGAGACGTTGTTCTGGCAGACAAGGACTTGGACATCGGTGAGTCGGTGGCGATCCGCGGTGCCCAGTTGAAAATCACGGGTTGCCAAAGCAGAGAGGGGTCTGAAGGGAGCAGAGTTGTCCCGCTGACAGACATTTCCCCAGAGAGGCTAAGCGTACGGCGGCACGTGGAAAGGGTCGTCTCCATGATAAAGCAGAGGTACTCCATGCTGACGGGCCCGGTGGAGAGTCCCTTCACAGCCACAGAGCGGTCATCCAACACTGCCACCTTTGACAAAATTGTGCAGGTTGCCTGTGCCTTGAACAATCTGTGCATATCTGCTGCTCCCTTAGAATGATTGTTCTGGTGCTGCTCACCGGGTTGACTTCCACCAGTACTGCTTACACCGGCATTGATGACCCCTTTAATAATTGAATTCTCCCAGCTCCATTCTACTGAATTTGTTTGCTGGAATTTTATCCATATTAGTGTTGTTTTTTTCCCCTTCTGGATGTAGCAGAATTAGGTTTTGTCATTTGCTAAGTTCATCAGAAAATCTGGATACTTTTCACATGACATTCCAACACTAAACTAATGGTTTGGAAGTGTGTGTCTTACAGGTTTTATGAGTGAATTTACACTTTTGGACCATGAGTAGGTTTTCCAGAGACAGTTGGATTACTCACAACAGTAGGTCTGGGTCTCATTCCCGGAGCCTTTGTAGCGTTAATATTGTAAGATGCTTCTAACGAAGATGTCATTAGTAGAGTAGCTGTTTCCTTGGACCTTCATTAGTAACATACTTGTAAAATCCTTTGCATGTCTTTGGGGGTTCCAGACAACTAGTTAGTTAATTGTTTTCCTTTTTATACTTTTTTCACAAAAGATCCCTGCTTAACATAGAATCCCTATGTATCTATCTGACACTGACCACCTATAACTTAAAAAAAAGTTGACAATACCAAGTTGCCAAAGTATTTGCTATTTTTTCTAACATGTGAAGGCCAAAATTATGCTTCAAAAGAAAATTCAGATGACTGGATTAAAAGATGTCTGTGGCTTCAGGTTTGTCTTTGCGCTGATCTGTATAGAATAGGTCTCTCTCTTGCTAAATATCCAGATGCCTTTGCGCATTTGTGGATCACATTTTACACCTGTATTTTTTTTTTTCTTTAAACACTTGTTACATAGGCTAGTGGCTGCTGCTCCCTGAACTTTTCTTTAAACAGCCATTACAAAGTATAGTTAAGTAATAATGGTTTGTGAGTATGTAATGGGAAAAAAAAAATGTTTTTTTTTATAATTCTGCAGACCTACCTTTGTTACATCTAGGTCCACATCACCTGAAATCAACTGCCTATTTGGTTTGATGTAAATTAAAGGTAGGCCTGCACAATTAATCAAAATTACATTGAAATCACAATATTCACAAGTGCAATATTCATATTGCAAGAGCGTGCAACATTTTGGAACATCTCAACCACAAGTTATAGCAGTGTAGTTCCTGGTTTTCATTGTTGGAATACAAGCAACTAACAATGCTTGTTCATGCCGATTCTGTTATGTCATGACAGTTTGGTTTCATCAATGAGATTACCCTATTTGGTTGCATGCTATTCTGTTAGTTCAAATAAAGTCAACTAATTGTTCCAAATAAAGCCATGCTGCTTGCCACTTCATTTTATATTTCTGGTGTTCCAACAGTTTACCCAGGTGTTTGGTCAACATCTCATGAAGAATCACAATTGGGTTTTTTAACATATTGAGCAGCCCTACTTAAATATGATTTGGCAAACGATCACACAACCTGATTTTACTGACATTGATTTTGAGGCATTGGTGATTAATGTTTACTGAAGTTTGTAATGGCTGTTTAAAAAATCATGAGCCGTGGATTACAGATTATCTTGCACCCCCTTACATTGAGTTGAAAGTGTAAGATTCTGCTTTGGAGTATCGTTGCAATTGGGAAACAAGGCCCAGTATATTCAAACAGTAATGTGGTGCTTAGGTTCAAGTGCCTTAGTTGCGGGTACTACTGTAACAAAATGGCTGTTTGTTGTTGTTTTTCTAAAGTGATTTATTTTTAAATTACGCAGAATGCCTCTTCATTTCATGGCTCTATACAAAATGTAAAAAGTAAACTCACGCTTTTTGTTGCTCTTTGTCACTTGTTCTAAAGTGGATTGTGGATCACTATTAGTGTTTGATATGTATTATTTCTTATGTCATGAGGGGGCATCTGGGGTTTCATCTTCTATTCTCAATTGAATGCTCATGTGGTTGGCCTATTTCTTGAAGTTTGTAGTTATTTTGCTCAAAACCTTTTTTTACCAAGTTGTGTATTTCACTGTATTTACACTTTCGATATTGCTTTTCAGCAGTAAAAGTTAGGGAAAAATAGCTTTTGTGCATCTTTAAGTGTTTCTGACTGGTTTCAGTCTGTAAGGACTGTTTACTGTTATTGGGCTGGTTCCTCTGCTCAGAGGTTACTGCCTCATGATACATCTAATATCTGGATAAGTATTTTACCTACTGACTAAACACATTAACCTGATGACTCAATTAGTTGCATGCAGTCATAGATGCATGTGAGATCTGAGTAGGGGAATGTGACCAATTGTTCTGTTGATTAAGAGATGCTTGGAACTCAATTGCAGTAGGGTGTTGAAAGACATGCCAAAGCACAAGATTCGTAGGACATCGCTGTCTGCCCCATTGTCGGATGTGCATTAGGCATGTGTGTTAACTTCTGTTCGTATATTTGAATTATTTAAAAAAATGGTTGCTACAATACTTTTCTATTTGGATTTACCTGTGCAGTGTCTGACCCATAGCTCCACTCCATAATATTGGTGGTGTTTGAGAGACAGTACACTGAAAAGCATGTAACATTGATCAAACCTAAAAAAATTAATGATTCACACTTATATTTTATCAGTTGAACCAATGTACATCAATTAATTTGGTTCAACCTGAATTTTTTAAGTTGATTCTGTAAAGTCACATTTGCATACCCAGCATGCCTTTACACATATACGTGAGGGATACCCACCCATGAGTATGTTTGTTATTGACAGAGACATGGTGTTGCACTCAAGCAATGCCAATCTTGAAGCTTGCACCTAGTGGGTTTTAAAGTATTTCATACTGTTCACATAATTTTAAATGCATGAGACTCACAGGAAGCATGCTTGTTGGGTTCTACCAGGACTGGTTCTAGGCGTAGATGTCCAACCACTTGGAAAAACCCCAAACAATATAGGAGAGGGGGCCCAAAAGGCTAAAGCCTGCAGCAGGCAATGATAATAATGAATATTATCATTTGGGTTCCAGCTGAGAGAGTAGCCAACTATTATAATATGTCATCACGCACAACACACACTCAAAACAACTGAATGAACAGAGTGGACAAGACCAGGTACACTAGATGAACTAAAACAAGCATCTCTGTAATGAGTGCAATAAATCCAACCGCTTAAAGGTTGGATTAGGTTAGGGAAATAAAGATTATTAATGACTTCTTTTAATAAAACGAAGTAATCATGCTGATTGAGTAATTAATAAATACTGATTGGTTATTATGCAATGTTATTTGTACATCAGTCAGTCCGTAATTGTCGCCTAACAGCAGTATTTTTGAAGGTCTTGTACAGCTGCCCTTGTCAGCATCCCCTTAATGAAAATAGTTATTTGTTGTGTGCATATTTGCCTTTGAAAGTGAATATTGAAAACGTTTGTGCTGTCTGATTTTGCTTTTAAATAAACACGTTTTCAGCGGTTTTGCTGGAGGAAGAAAAGAGTCAATGCCAAGTTGTATTATTCAATACCTAAATACATGTAGGTAGCCCCGCCTAGAATATGTGCGGTGCTGACGTGCATTGGTCCCTCACGTGACTCCTGGAATGTTAACAATGCAGTAAGTGTCCAACTTTGTACTGCGTTCTAATTCTGCCTGGAGTTAGGAGAAAATGGAGTCTCTTCTCATGATATTTACTCGGGCCTACCGTTAAGAAAAAGTTCGATACACTGTCGAATGTGTTTTGAAACAAAGCATTGGATTAAAATTATTCCGAAAAGGTTATTTGATTGTTTAATTTTCTTTTGGATTCAAACTGAATGATACATCTATCACATGGTAAGTGCAACACTTCATATTTTGTGAAAACCGAACTACTTTGATGAACACAGACGTAAACGTTATTTTCAGTACTGACTAATTTAAATAAAAGATAAAGCCTTAGAATCCCCCAGCGCGACCAGCGTTTGGCGAGAGGAAGGCTGCTGGGACAGAAATTCTCCCTACATTGGAATGTCGGGCTGATCAGGCTGCGAAGTTGCGTTCCTCGCTCAGAACAGACTATAGTTCTTAAAACTTCCAGGGCACTATTGAGAACAGAAGGCCCGACACGCTTTAAGTCTCGAAATGTTACAACGAAATCAAATAATCGACAGTAAAACCCAATAATTTAATTCGGTTAGCCTTTTGAAACAAACAAGACAATGGTAGAATTTGTCTTTCACTAAAGCAATATGGGAGGGGGTTCATCGTGGTAAAATAGTATTAAAATGACGCGTAAGGTATTTAAAACACTGAAATGCTTTTCAAACTTTTATTGCAATGACGTTGGAATCTTTGGACGTTTCATGTCCTATTTGCTTTCAGTTGTGCAGAAGCTTATTAGGGTAAATGTTTTGTGACTTATGAAATTCCATATGGTCTCATGTAGACGGGCTGCAAATAGTCTTCTGTATTGTGATGTGTATTTATTTAATGATGCGGGTTGGTTGCATATGTGGAATTAATGACAGAAATTTCTATATGGATGGTTATTTTGTTTCTAATGATTGAACCAATAGCCTATAATGAAATAACTTTCTAGAGTAAGACTTCTTTAAACGGCAAAAATTGTCTTTGTTTTAGATTAGTTCAGGCAACCTAAATTATCAGCCGTAGTAAATTGGCACTGCTGCAGCCATGTGTTTCATTCAGGTGTGCAACAGCACACGAGGTACATGGTGTGAATCTTGGTCAACTGTACCTTTAAACCCAGTTGAGGAGGCAGAGAGATTGATAGCCTATTATTTTATTGTATGACAGTGGGCCTGACAAGATCAGATGTAATCATTTGATAGAGGCCGTGGTTATTGTATTGACAATAATTTAGATTATACTATGTTGTTTGGATGCGGTATTACAGGTGGCTAAAAGCATGCCATGGTTAGCACCCATATTAAAAAATACATTGAGTCACTTGATGCTGTATAAACCCAACGGTATAAGCACAATAGTACATGAAGGTATTTCTGTAATTTCTGGAGAAGAGTTGTAGACATTAAGCATGACTGTTCTGCACGTTTTCCATTTTCTTCTACAGCAAACTGCGTCTCCAGTATGTACATTCAAAACATACATTTTCTTTAGTTATTAGACATTCCTTAAGTGTTTATTGCTGAAAACAAATAGTGCACGGATTTAATTCAAGGAAATATGGATTTAAAATTGGGTGTGGCTGTTTACATCTGTTGCAAAAACAAAAAAGAAGTAAAAGAAAGCACATAAGAGATTATTAGAAATGGGCAAATCCACAGCAGCAGACCAATGCTTAGCCTGAGCACTTTAAAAGTATGCAATATTTGATTGCAAATTTGAACAAACCCCATTACAAAGGGTACTTTTATCAAGTTCTACTAGTAATGATTTTACAAAAATACATTTACCTGAAGAAGTGCATGAAAAATATCTTTATGTGTACATGTTTTCCAAATGACCTAGTTTATTATCTAGTCAGAATTGATATCACGAGATGTTTACAGACATAATGGTATGTCATCAGTGATGTTACAGTTTGAATTTGGAAAAACTTTATTATGGTTGTTATTATGGTTGTTGTACTTCAATAAATAAAGTGGTTTACAGATATATATCATGGGTCCCAGACCTGTACAATAAAGAAATGATTAATTTGGGGTCCAAGCAGTGAAACTGCTGAACCCTAATGTAATTGTTAGTTTTTTTTATTATTATAATTATTTGTAAATGTCATTATTTTCTTGGTGAATGGGTAGAAAAATGTAGAAGACAGACATATTATTCTCTTTTGTGTGTTATTGTTCGACACACTGACTGTTATTCTAATGAGCCCTGCCGATAAGACTAAATTAAGTTTGTCTCCATCAGATCAAATTTTTACCAATCACAGATGTCTACGGTATGTTTTGCAACTTTTACCAAGTCAAACTCAGGTGTTTAGGCATGAACTAGGCACCCCAGATCCTGTGTAGTTAACAATACATAGGCTATCTTGACAGGTTTGAGGAGGTAGGTATATAATCCATCCACCTGACAGATATAGCATATCATATAAGCTGATTAAACAGCATGATCATTACACAGGTGCACCTTGTGCTTGGGACAATAAAAGGGCCGCTCTGAAATGTGCGGTTTGGTCGCACAACACTGTGCCACAGATGTCTCAAGTTTTGAGGAAGCGTGAAATTGGCATTCTGTCTGCAGGAATGTCCACCAGAGTTGTTGCCAGAGAACTGGATGTTCGTTTCTCTACCATAATCCGCCTTCAACTTAGTTTTAGAAAATTTGGCAGTATGTCCAACCGGCCTCAGAACTGAAGACCAGGGATAACCGTGCCAGCCCAAGACCACCACATTAGGCTTTTTCACCTTTGGGATTGTCACCACACTAGTAACCAAATGGCTTCATGAAGACATACCTGAGCATTTCCTGTTCTGAAGCGCAGTTCAGATGGACGACTGTGTCTTCATGCCTGGGTGGTTTGATACGTCTTAACAATTTACTTGATCACACTTAAAGAGATAATAAATGTCAGATTTGTTATTGTTGCCCAACTACCAATCACTGCCCTTCCTCATGATACTTTTGAAAAAGCTTTGTAATTGAATCTGCTTGCAATTCTACACTTGATTGAGGGACCTTACAGACGCGAGACAGGAAAAAGGATTAGTAATTTAAAAACAGTATTTTGCGGTCCTTTCTTCAACTGAAACTATGAGGCTCAATCTTTGAAAGTCTGTGTGTAGGCTTCATGTATTTTTATTTAGTCAGTTGTGTCGTTCCACTCAGCCCTGTGATGCGGTGTTCAGTGGTTTAATGGTAAAGAAGAAGTTGGGAAAACTGAGCGGCAAATGCAGTAAAACAAAAAAAAGGTGCGGATCACTGTACTTTCAATAAATATTTCCAACAAAATCTGGAAAAACTTTTGTCATACGTCAAAAGAAAGTGGATAAATTTGCCTTACTTGCATTTACCCCCCACTAGAGTTTTCCTGTCGTTACTTGTGGAATGGAATGCTCAGTGGGTCAGGTGCAGTTCTTAAAGTATCACAAGAATAGGCGCTGAGGCTAAAGAATCTTGAAGATTGGGCAACTGTATTTGTGAAACTTGGCACTTCTATCCCAAGCAATTTTTTTCCAGCAGTAAATACTGTGTTAGTGTCAGAAAAAGCCTCAAACACCCAAGCCCCCCAAAAAAACATTTCCCAACCAATTATGGGACATAGCACAGAAAGAGAAAGATAGTGAGAGAGGGAGGTATTGATGGTGGTGTGCTGGTTTAGACTGACCCAGGGGATGCTGCTGATCTCCAGCTCAGAGCTGTTTAAAACTGTCTGAGGCCTCAAAGCCTGCTGGTCTATTGGACTCTTGCCATATCCTATAGCCGCTGAAATGATATAATAAAGCTAACCAACTTTCTTTTAACTATTGTCATCGTCTCAAGCCCCATGCTATAAGCATTACCTGCGTTATCAGCAATTTAAATATGGCCTTAGTGGGAAGTAGCATAGATATCTATGGGATATGCTGTACTGTAAAAAGGTTTACCAAATTTACTGCAACAAAAACACTGTGCAGCAATGTGTGCTTTGTTAGCCTAGTGCCAACAAATCCTTGGGAGTGTTGGTTGGTAGAAAAAGCCTATAAACCAGATTCTCCCCATTTTTGTAAATTTTTTTCTTATATGCTAACAAAGTTTGACCCCTTGGGCCACCGGATGAGCATATTTGTGTAGGAAAGAAATGCCCGTTGTCATAGATCCACACAGATCCACGGCATTAATAAATATGTTATGCATTGTTGTTAACAATTTATCCTTTCTACCACATGGGTGAATACAAACACACAGACCTCCTTCATGCCCTACGTTTTGTCCTGAAGACTAACGCTGCTTCCATAGTGTTAATAATGTTATTGGGAATAAAAATGTAAAGGGATGTTAATGTTGGATCACACAGGAGTATGTTACATACTGTTGAGGGGACGTGTGTTATTACCACAGCCCAATCATAAATATACACACACCATACCCATACCCTTACAGTGACATGTCAGTAAAGTTTTCTGTTCTGGCTTTGCTCCACAGGCGCAGATGGGAGCAAGAATGGTTTGGGGCAAGGGCACCCTTGTGACCCCACACATGACTTGGAATAAGGAAGAATGTGACCCCTAAAACACTCAACATGGGATGCCAGTAGGATTCTTGTCAGCAGGAGCCAGCCACACAAAGACAAACAAAAACAACAAAAACCATAAACTAAGGCGGAAAGAGGAGCAGGAGCAATCTCCCCACAGATCTCGACCCCTGGGAGGCACCATCTATTTAGATTACAGTGCTGCAGAGCAAGCTTAGGTGCGTGTGCGTGTGTGTGTGTGTGTGTGTGTGTGTGCGTGTGTGTGTGTATGTGTGAGTGAGTGAGCCTGTCAGGTGTGTGTGTGTGTGTGTGTGTGTGTTTGGGTGAGAGTGCGTGTTCCTTAGACTAGATACAAGAACAGGTGAGCATTATGAGGCCCAAGACGTTCCCCACGGCTCCTTATGTGGGCAACACGCGCCAGCGCCTCCAGGAGATCAAGGAGGGTCTGAAGCAACCCGCCAAACTCGTAAGCCAGGCCCTCCACGGGGGCGGCTCCCGGGGTGAGGGGGGGCGTGGGGCTGAAGGCAAGGGCAAAGACCCCAGCAGTCGCCAACAGCAGCTCAGGTCCCCGCAGAAATTCAACAATTACCAGAATGCTCTGAGGGAGATCCGCAAGTCCCTCATGCCCTTTGCCAATGAGTCTGGCACCTCCTCTGGCTCCACCCACTCCACTGGAGATGTCAATCGACAAATGCTGCAGGACTTGGTCAACGCTGGCTGTGACCAGGTGAGGACTGAGGAGTGTGCTTTTCGGAATGTGTATGTGTGCACGCATACTGTCAAGTGGGAGAAACTGACCCAGTCTGTCATTGTGTCAGCTTGAATGCTGGTCCTACCATAAGGTGCTGTAAGTGGCTAACAGAGATTCCTGTCATACTATGCAGTGATACAATACAACATTTCTCAGCTGTCAGTGCGGTACAGTAGTTACACAATGCGGAGCACACAAATGGTAGGTTCATTTTTTTTTATCATTAACCTGGTCGTTGAGGCAGCAAATGCAACTGGGAATTCAATTAATTGAAGTGAAAATGGTTTGGTTTAGGGTAATGGTAGCAGTTAAGATTAGTGTTCAGGGTAGGCGCAACCTTTAGCCCTGATCAAATGACCTCTAAGATCAATGTTAAAGACCACCATTGAGTTAAAGGGATATTGCAGGATTTTGGCCCATTATCTTTTTATCTCGGAGTCAAGCACGATGACTGGTTGTTTATTCAGTCCACTACCATTCCAGTAAATACACTTCCAAGCATGCACAAAGACTAATTCTTGTTTGAAAGAACCAGTTAGAAATGTCAGCATTTAGATACAAATCAATTATTTAATCTGCCTGGGGGAGTAGATAAAGGGCCTCATTGCCTGAATTCCAAAGTATCCTTTAACAAGTAATATAATTTCTGCCTTTGCCGGTGAGCTTTCTGGGGAATAAGATTTATAACAAAAAATACTTTAAATATCAGTCAGATTTCACAACCTTCTTGGCCCTCTTAATGTTTTCTTCGTCATCTTTTAAAACTAGAGAGTGAAAGCACCCCAGGGAGGGAGAAAAGGAGGGAAAAAGAGCAGAGGATAAGGGGAAAACGATGAAAGAGGAGAGGGAATGTTTCAACAGAACAATGTCAGCCCACCTTTTGCCCACAGTATTGTACACATAATTTGAATTGATTTCATTAATTTGAATTGATTTCATTAATTTGAATTGATTTGAATTGATTTCATTGATTTGAATTGATTTCATTAATTTGAATTGATTTCATTGATTTGAATTGATTTCATTCATTTTCATGTGATGGTCCACCTGACGCCCAGCCTAATGGTGCTCATAAGAAACGCCATATGCACAAAGTAATTTATTACAATAAACAGATTAAATGCATTTACCATTTAAATAAATAATTTAGCAATTTTAGCAATTGAAAAATGAGTACACTGTAGACATTACTAAATTCTACACACACAATACAGTTCTCATCCCCCAGGCTTTAAAAATGCATTATGCAAGGTCCTGACAAAACCATTAATATAGAGTATTTCCAAATAATCAGGAGGTCAACACGGTCCAGTGTCTCTTTAAAACACTTATATATAGCCTAAGATCAGGTCAGAAAGAGCTTTGACTATTTCTGTTTCACGCTGTTGGACTGCCCATGCACCAGTCACTTTAACCAGACTCAGGACTGTGGTTGAAGGCTTCTGGACAGGCCTGAGAACAGGCGCTGTTATGCCAGTGCTCGGCATCTAAAGAATGCTTAACTCAAGCCTGTACACAACACTGCTGAGAACCCCTCTGCACAGTTGTGATCTTTTCCTTGAGAGAGAGAGAGAGAGAGAGAGAGAAAGAATGAGGGAGACATAAGAAAGCTACAAGCCCCATCAACAGCTGCATTGATCCGAAAGCTGTTTCTGTGTGGTTGCAGGTGGCCTTTGGTTCTTTTTGGTCGAAGTACACACACAGATTTCTACAACTCCTACTGGGAGAGTGTGTGTAGTTCAGTGTATGGTTGGACCTCTAGTACTTCTAATTGGCTCAGACCAGAGAGAGAGAGCGATAGAAAGTCCTGTCAATACAACCAGGAAGTGGCAGCAGGGTGGAACTGTTTCTTCTGCTCCCATCACGTTACCATAGACAATCTGTCAGCTTTCTGTCTTCCTCTATCTCTTTCTTTCTCACTCTGTCTGTCTGTTGGTCTTTGTCTTCCCTCACATTCTCTCCTATTTCCCCTCTTTCTTACCTGTGTTCTATATTCCATTAATTCGTCTTTCAGCAGCTTTGTATATTTATTTGTTAGCTTCTTTTGTTACTAATGTGACCAATCCAGGATTGTCAGGGTTCAGGCTGACTATTACCATCGTAGTGATCAATTGTCATTAATGGGCTAGGCAGAGGTCACCTGTCAGGATGAGTGTGTCTGCCGCACGGCTGTCTGTTCTTGTTAGTGACCCTGTTACCTATACAGGGTCACTAGTTTTGTGTCACATAAACTAGTTATCAAGAACATTTGTGACCATTTTGCAATTTGTTTTGTATGTCTGAAACACTTCTGGCCTTCATCCTTCCTTTATATAGGACTGATTCGGAACAGTGACACCAGGTGAGTGCTGTTAACTACCAGGTAAAAGTGAAATTAGAAATGTTTCACCCCTTCGGGACCGTTCAATAGCCCTGCTGTACAGTTGTCCTCCATATTTCATGACCTGAATACATTTTCATAATCTGAGATTTGACCAGTATAGTGTATACCCATCTTTAGCCGGATGAGCTAGTGGGCCAGATTTCTGATGTTTCCTTGTTTCAGGCAGCCTTGCCCGTAGGACCACTGAACAGACCACTGACTGAGGGTCCGGGCACTTATTTTCCTACACATTCCACAGCCCTAATGGCCGCCACAGTGAGTGGCCCCTCGGGTCTCAATCCCACCCCCATGGACCCTCTAGCCTGATTCTTATCTGCGGCCTCCTCCTCTCCTCCAGCCACAAATTACACAGCGGGTTACATAATCACCTTAAAGGAGGAAATGTTTTGGTGGGGGAGAGAAGGGGGGCACTGAATTGGAGGTAAGGTTTAGTGTTCAGGAGGGGCTCTATTCTCCTCCACCTTTTTCCTTGATTAATACAGTGTCTCCACGGTGTTACCGTACATGGGGCTGGCCAGCCGTATGCGGAGGAGGTTGGACGGGGGACAGTAATGTTGCGTACGCCAAGTTTATTAAACCTCTAATGTACGTCTGCCACATTTTTGTAACAATGAGTTTAACAAGACGCAATAGTCTTATTTTGTGTTTATGTGTGCGGCCTGCTTGTACATGTTTGATTATTAGTAGGAGAGTATATCAGAGCACTGTTTGTTTTTCCACAGGCCTGTCGATTTCCTTCGCACTCAGCCTGTCCATTCAGACTGGTTAAGGTCTTACATATGGCTCTCATTTACTGGGTCCCAATGTGTTGAGGACCTTGGTTAAAGATAAAACACTTTTTTTCAGGACATGAATCCGTATTTTCTCTAACCTTATATAAGTATCTTTCTCAATGTAGATCCAGAAGCTTCTGTGTATGTAGTTATTCTCTATACACTCTTAGTTGCTTCCTGTGCCATCTCCTTCTCTTCACTCTACTAACATATCGGCTGCTGAATCTCCACTATCTTCCTTTTCTCTCATTTCAATAAAAATGATGTAGCCTATGTCTCTCTGCCTGCTCAGTCTGCCTCCTTAGACAATGTTTGTAATGACGGTGAAAAAAGAATGCAGCGCTCTCTGCCTGGTCTTTGACATGCTGTCTATTTGTATCGAGGTTGTATTTGCAATTGCCTTAGCGCAAAGTCCTTCTGGACTACTACAATGTCGTCTGATCTGAGCCGTGTTCACAGGCTGACAATAGGTGGCGTTCAGATTGCAGGCCTACCTAAATCGAGGACGAAGCGGCTGGCGAGGTCCTGCTCGTTGTCAGCGGACACGGGCAGCTGCAGTGCATGGAGAAAAAAGTGTACACCTAATTGCAGAAACAGAAGATCTTTGTATTATTCTACTCCACCTTGTGCATTTCATAATGTGGAATAAAGTATTTAAACTGTGTGCGTGTGTGCGTGTGTGCGCGTGTGTGCGTGTGTGTGTGTGTGTGGGCGATGATGTGTTTGGGATAACTCCTTGGATTGGGGCTGTAATCGTTATGGCATAAGGACGCAATGTGGTGGAGGATGTTTTAGCCTGGAATCCACACGGGAGCCTAGAAGACGGACGCAGAGCAGGAGACAGTCAGAGAGCACAGAGAGAGATGGGAGGAAAAGACAGACACAGAAAAAGGGATTTCCAAATAGCTGGAATTCTTTGCTTCCTGGCATGAGGAATGTTGGGAACATCTGTCGCCATGACAGTAGAGGTCAGGGTTGGAATGCACCGTCAGGGCTGGCCCATAGTTATCCTCCACCCAGTCTTTGCACAGGGTGGAGTGGGGGCGGGATTGAAGGGAGAAAATGAAGACAGAAAGCACGAGTGAGCTAGACAGAGAGAAATTTAAGCAATAGGCAAAGGAGAGGGTGGGAGAAAGAGAGGGAGTGAGACGTCCACATTAGCAAGAAGAGCAGGCCTTCAGTCAGCGCTGTCCTCTAGCTACGGTGGAATTCAACACACAGACCCAGGCCACTCACCATAGAGACCATAAACAGAGATGAGTGTTTATATTCGGTTTCCTGTGTGTTAGTGTGTGTGCATGTATGTTAGTATGTGTCCAGCCAAAGTGCACGAGAGGGAGTGTGTTATATGAGAATGAGGGAGGGAAAGAGAGTATTGTGGCTCAGTCATATGAGCAGGCCAAATCGCAGATGGTGACACTTGGGTCATTCCATTTGATATCAGTCACTTTTCACCACACTTTTGATCAGTGATTTTAATTAAACTTTTCATACGTTGTTCATCTTTGGGCCTAACTGACAAAAAATATAGGAGATAGAGTTGCAGAGGAGCAGTCTTGAAGGAGTTCCCAGATATGCTGAGCACTTGTCTGGTTTTCCTTCACTCTGCAGTCCAAATCATCCCAAACCAAGTCAGTTGGGTTGAGGTTCAACTTTCAAAATTGAATAGCCTTATTTTAATTCATGTTAATTCATACTTTGTTAACAACCTCAAGTGGTTATTGAAGCCAAGCAGTAGTATTTGGTTGCAGTTCTTTAACTGACCAGCAGAAGTGGTGTGTCTCAACTGAGGGCTGCACTCAGGTTTGGGTAGAATGACTTTAGGGTGAGGTCATATGCCATTCAGGGGTATTTCCTCATGTAGGTGTGGGTCGCCTGGTTAAAGAACGGCCGCAGCTTGTGCCCTGTTTATTTTCTGACTCGCTGCTCTTGAATGTCTTGTTCCTTGCAAAACCCCTACCAGGCAGTATGAAAATGGCAGGATAACTTGCATGCCATTCATACAAAATCCCAAACCATGAACAGTATGGTGCTTAAATGTGCCCTAAAAATAGCCCTGCTCTTGGAATGTTGGTTGCAAGTCAAAGGGCAGGTTGTATGTTCTCTGTTCATGTTGTTGTGTGGATGAGGCTGGCTCAGGAAGTGGCTGGTGCATGACCCCTAAAACAGAGGATGCAGGAGCCAGGCCTGCTGGGGGGCTGGTTTTATCCCCGCCTGATGTGTGAGAGTAGAGGATACATTTCACCAGGGGTAGGCAACTAGATTCAGCCACCAGCCTACTTTGTAATGGTGGAACATAATAAGGTAACATTTGTGAAGGTTTAATGAAGGCGTTATGAGTACCTTATTAATGGTTATTTAATAATTTGTAAACGGTTATATCACATTGGTCAAAAAAAGTGTAGTAACTAATCAGTTCTTGACACATAGAGGGACTACATTTGTCAGTTTTCAACCGTTTACAAATGCACTTAACAAATGTGTATTTTCAATGGTTGCTTAATTGATTGGTTGCACGTAATTACGTTTTCCCTTTTGGCTGTGGTGAGTTGGCACTCTGGGAAAGAAAGTTTGATGGCAAGTCATAGGATGCTGCACCTGCAATAAATGTAAAAAAAAAAAAGATTCAGGACGTTGCTTTTGTTCATTGCATAAAATGTTGAGAAATACTAGTTTTGTTACAGAACTTCATTAGACTAATCACAAAAAAAAGTACAGCCATAAAAATAAAGACAGTGGGATTCTTATGATGTGATGTAAGTGTTCTACGGATGTAACGGAAAACATTTGTATTTTATTAAATCCATTTCAGTCAGGAATGGCTTTAGAAACATCTTCACAAAACGTTTCAGTTGTTATTAAAAAAAGAAAACTTAGCATCGAGGCAAAAGTGGGAAAGATTTGGTGAATGAAAATGGAAGCAACCACTCCACTGAGATTATAAATGGCAAACGGATGTTGCGCCCTAAAACAGAGGAAATAAGTGATTTAAAAGTAGAGATCATCAGATGGGCGGGTCCTGCCCGTTGCTAATTCTCCAGTCTCTATTAAACTTTATTATTTGTTGTTTTGCCACCAGGAAATGGCAGTGCGGGCTCTGAAGCAGACGGGCAGCAGGAACATTGAGGCTGCTCTGGAGTACATCAGTAAGATGGGATACCTGGACCCCCGCAACGAACTTATCGTCCGGGTCATCAAACAGACCTCGCCAGGTAACACACATCATGAACATATATGCAATCAAATGTACACGAGTGTTCGACTTGCACCTAGGATATGACTCCAGTTACCAGCTTATTTCTGCCCACAGGCAAAGGAGGTATTCCTAACTCCATGGACCACCGGCCGTCGCTAGAGGGAACGAGTGAGGGCGGCATGCCTCCCTACCACCAGATGGGGGCGCCGATGTATGAAGGTGCCGGTTATGGGCCTGAAGCCACCTACATGGGCGCCCCCCCTGTCATGAACTACATGATGCCCCCCTCTGGCGCAGCACAGGGCCCAGCCATGGGAAACCCAATGGGACGCCCGTCCAGCATGGGAGCCTACCCTCCGGCCATGGCAGCCCAGGGCAATCCAGGGAACCCCATGTACCCCCCAGGGGCCCCCCAGAAGGCCTACCCAGCCAGCATGGAACAGGCCATGATGGCCTACAGTGTGCCTGGAAAGCCCCTCCAGCTCCAGCCCCAGGCACCGGGAGGCCCCGTCCCCGGGCCCCACTACGATTATGGCCATGGCCGGCCTCACATGATGGAGCCCTCAGGCTACGGTGTACAAAGGAGCGCCTCCTTCCAGAGCAAGATGCCACCGCTGGCATCCGACAACTACGTCAACATGCAGACGAAAGGGGCCATGGGCCAGAACGGGGGAGGGTACCCCCCTAACCTGTACCTGACGACCCATTCCCACCCCCGGCAGTCCAGCCCCACATCACACCAGGTCCACATGATGTCCCGCTCGCCCGGTGGAGCCGCCGCTGCCGCCTCCATGGGTCCAGACTTCTCGGACATCCCCCAAGGCCTCCTCACGCCCTCCAGAGCCAGCCTCAACCTGGATCTATACGAGCAGCACCAGCACCACTGGGCCGGTCCTCAGGGGCCTGATGGGACGGCTCCAGCCAGGCAGCCCCAGCCTCAAGGGCCCTTCCGTGGTGAGGTGCGGGTCCCCAGCAGGACCAACTCCTTTAACAATCGCTCAGCTCCCCCCAGCAGCATCCGGCCTACCCTGGCCACCCCAGCTCCTGGGAAGCAAGACCCGTCCCTGGGTCCGCCGAACACCATCACGGCGGTGACATCGCCCCCCATCCAGCAGCCAGTGAAGAGCATCCGGGTGATGAGGCCAGAGCCGAAGACGGCCGTGGGGCCATGTCACCCTGGCTGGTTGGCTGCCCAAGAGGCTTCAGAGTCCCTCGCCTATATGCCTGAAGAGGGCTACACTCTGGAGCCTGCTGCCCAGGAGCCCCGCTGTCCACCACCTCCGTACCCCAAAACCCTGCTCATATCTGGGACTGCTTCAGAGGCAAGTCCCATGGAGGTATCAGCAGGAGCTATATGTGGAGCCCCAGACCTCCACACCCCTGCTAGGCAACATGGTGGAAGTGGAGGGGGAAAGGCAGAGGAGAACCAGAGCCAGGTGAAAGAGAAGGCCAAGTCTGGTAAAGGAGAGAAGGCAGTGAAGGACAAGAAGCAGATCCAGACCTCGCCGGTTCCAGTGAGGAAGAACGGGCGTGATGAGGAGAAAAGGGAGTCGCGCATTAAGAGCTACTCACCATTCGCTTTCAAGTTTTACATGGAGCAGCATGTGGAGAATGTGATGAAGACCTACCAGCAGAGACTGAACCGCAGGCTACAGCTGGAGCAGGAGATGTCCAAGGTGAAGCCAGCAGCGACCTTAAGGTTCCACCCGAGGAAGTGTGCATGTTTACAGTGTTTTACAAATCAGATTATCTTATTTAAATATTCATTCTTACCTCTCCTTACTCCAGGCTGGTCTATCAGAGGCAGAACAGGAGCAGATGAGGAAAATGCTGAACCAGAAGGAGTCCAACTACAACCGACTGCGCCGTGCCAAGATGGACAAGGCCATGTTTGTTAAGATCAAGACGCTGGGCATCGGGGCTTTCGGCGAGGTGTGTCTGACCCGCAAGGTAGACACGGGAGCCTTGTATGCCATGAAGACCCTGCGCAAGAAGGACGTGCTCAACCGCAACCAGGTGGCCCATGTGAAGGTAAAGCTGAATCTAATTGATAGTGGCGTGGAGATTCATTTGACGACACTCCGATGTCAGTGTAATCGCGGCACCAAAATGTCCACATTGTGTGGACTGGAGAGTAATGTTTTCAAAATTCTTTCCAACACCAAGGCTGAGCGCGACATCCTGGCAGAGGCAGACAACGAGTGGGTGGTGCGTCTGTACTACTCGTTCCAGGACCGTGACAGCCTCTACTTCGTCATGGACTATATCCCTGGAGGGGACATGATGAGCCTCCTGATCCGCATGGGCGTCTTTCCCGAGCCGCTTGCACGTTTCTACGTGGCCGAGCTGACCCTGGCCATTGAGAGCGTCCACAAGATGGGCTTCATCCACCGCGACATCAAGCCGGACAACATCCTCATCGACCTGGACGGACACATCAAGTTGACCGACTTCGGGCTCTGCACCGGCTTCCGCTGGACTCATAACTCCAAGTATTATCAGAAAGGTGGGCATCGATCCCGTACATGTTTTTGTATATGTCTTCTACCTGACAAGTCATGATTGACATGTGACAAGTCCTCTGTTCTGCTGTGTTTAGGGAGTCACGTCAGGCAGGACAGCATGGAGCCCAGTGACTTCTGGGACGACGTGTCCAACTGTCGCTGTGGCGACCGGCTGCAGACCCTGGAGCAGCGCGCGACCCGGCAACACCAGCGCTGCCTGGCGCACTCCCTGGTGGGCACTCCCAACTACATCGCCCCGGAGGTGCTGCTGCGTAAAGGTGAGCGCAGAACTAGGCACGGCTGTCCTACCGTACGTCTGAAGTGTATCATGAGCTTTTCAGCGAGCGGTCGTGGTCTTGTCCCCGCAGGGTACACCCAGTTGTGTGACTGGTGGAGTGTTGGAGTGATCCTCTTTGAGATGCTGGTGGGACAGCCACCCTTCCTGGCCCCGACACCCACCGAGACACAGATAAAGGTCAGCAGTCAGTTGATTCAAGCCTCAGTAATTCTGTGTGGTTTTTTTCCAGACAGCATTTATATGGTTCGTCACCTACAGTCCTGGATCATCCCTGTCCTGTTTTCTCTTTCTCCTCAGGTGATAAACTGGGAGAGCACGCTGCAAGTGCCACCACAGGTCAAGCTCAGCCCCGAAGCTGTCGACATAATCGGCCGCCTTTGCTGCTCTCCAGAGGAGCGTCTTGGGAGCAACGGTGCCGGCGAGATCAAGACTCACCCCTTCTTCAACCTGATGGACTTTTCCAGTAACCTGCGCACCCAGCCAGCCCCCTATCGGCCCAAGATTGCCCACCCCATGGACACGTCCAACTTTGACCCAGTGGAGGAGGAGGGAGGTCCTGGTGCGTGGAGTGACAGTGGGGACAGCATGCGGGCCTGGGAGGCCCTCTGCACCCCACATGGGAAACACCCAGAGCACGCCTTCTACGAGTTCACCTTCCGCAGGTTCTTTGACGACAATGGATGCCCATTCCGCTACCCCAAGCCCCCTGAGATGAGCCACAGCCAGGGGCCTCCAAGCAGCAGTGGAACCAGCAGCATGAGTCCTGAGGAGGAAGAGAATGAAGAAGAGGAAGAGGAGGAGGAGGAAGAGCACGGAGAGGGCTGTGAGCCTGTGTACGTGTAGAAGTGCCCAGGCTGTTGCCTTTTTGAAACACAGCCCTGTCTGTTTCTCTCTATCCAGCACAGCCCTGTCTGTTTCTCTCTATCCAGCACAGCCCTGTCTGTTTCTCTCTATCCAACACAGCCCTGTCTGTTTCTCTCTATCCAGCACAGCCCTGTCTGTTTCTCTCTATCCAACACAGCCCTGTCTGTTTCTCTCTATCCAACACAGCACCTGGCTGCCAGCCTCCCTTGTACCACTGCTCTTCTTGGAAGTGTGAACTTGTTTTTGTGTGTGAATGTGTGTATACGTGCCTCTCCATACGTGTGTGTCTGTGGGTTATGTGTGTGTGTGTTTGCGTGCGTGTTTGTGGGTTGAGATATTCAGAACAGCATGACCTGACATCTGTTTAACAATTCAGACACTACTGTGTGGAATCTCCAGTGTGAGCAGAGAGACTACAATAAGAACCCCTGATCTGGGACCAACAAACAACCAACAGTACAAGCGCTAGTGATGGGGATGGTGATGCCAGAGGACTGTTCTGGAAATGGACTAATCAGAACAGGAACAGATTTTCTATGAAAGTCTCCACTGTGCTGTGAAGGTTTACAAAAGTGTTCAGAGTTTGAAGCTGGGCTTGTGACTGTGTGTGGTCTTAGTGGTTTTAGAGCTCTATCCCATTCCTCTTGCCTTGCCTGGTTTTACAGAGATCACTTCTTCCCGGTAGACCTCACCCCAGGAAGTAAACATAAACACTTCCTCTTCCACTTGTGGATTGACTCTCATTTTCTGTAATGTTGGGACGAAAAGCAAGCTGTGCTTCGGATACTGAGCTGAACGTAAGGTTGGACTGGACTGAACTGACTGGCGGTAGAGGGGAAGAATCAAAATCCAACACTTCTCCCACACCTGTGACAAAATAAGCTACACAAATCTAGGAGGAAGCAATGGGATGTCCTTTGTAGCTAACTACCGCATGTTCTATAAAACCAGTGGGTAATCTTTAGCATTGCCCTCAATGTTATTTTGATGTTTTCCAAAGGTAGCGTTTGCCAGTACATGGTCGACTAGCTGTGAGTTCTGACTTCCGATTCACACAAAGTTTTTCTTTCCAAATAGGAGATGTGGAATAACATAATCTTGGTCGAAGTGCCTTCCTTTGGTCAAAGTGCCAGCGGCTACATTTTTAATTGAGTCAATCAATTCCCTTTTTTAAATATGATTGCTACATTTTATTGAAATTATTTCTGCAACAGTTCTGAGGAGGTGGACTGAAGTGTGTTATTGGTTCTTTATTACAGATATGGCCCTTACGATTGCATAGAAGTTTGCAAAGCAGTCAAGCCTATCCATGTCTCCACACAACACATGCAGTCAAGCCTATCCATGTCTCCACACAACACATGCAGTCAAGCCTATCCATGTCTCCACACAACACATACAGTCAAGCCTATCCATGTCTCTGCACAACACATACACAATACATACAGTCAAGGGCGTAGGTTTGTGTTTCATATTGGGGGGTCAGGGTATGTTTCCTGGGATTGTCTGTATTATCTGGCGTGTTCAAATTGACCTGTCTGTAATATTGGGCGCGGGCGGTCTTGATATCCCTGTCCCCCCAATATCTACACCCCTGCATACAGTACTCCCTCCAAGTGTCATGTACAGTGACGTTACTATTGCCAAGAGCAGTGCATTTTTGCCACCATGATTTTGCAAAGCTCTATTTGCTGGTGGATCACCTGCGCGCACACACACACACACACACACACACACACACACACACACACACACACACACAGGCATGCACATACACTCAGTATTATACAGTTAACTCATCTGTGATAGTATGACTATGTGCAATACAGAAAATACATAAATATAGTTTTCTAAAGACCTACAATTCTCCCTTTGACCTTTTAATACTGAAACACACTATGTACAAATATATATTATATTGGTTTATATGTTTTCCATTTAATTACATGACCCTATGCTGCTTATTATTGTGATTAATATTATTATTTACATTTTTATCGTTGTTTCACGTATACATGCTTATTTTCCTTTGTGCAAAAAAAGTGTGGGTTTGATTGCTAGTATGTTTGGTTTGGAAAGTGACGAGCTGTGTGCCTTCTAGATGTATGTTGGTGCGTATCTATCCACCACGATGATGATGATGATTATCAGGGTTTGTGCGGAATATTGACAGCATCCTTTCTACTCTCTCTGCAATCAGGCTGGACCTGAGTGTGGGGGAAGAGGGGGAAAAGAGAGAGACCGACCAACAGAGAAAGATGTGTTTCAGGTGCAAAAGAAAAGCAAAGCAGGATTGGTAATATTATGTAAAATGTATGAATGAATAGCTTTTTCTATATTACAAGACCAGGTATGGCAAATGACAAAGACTTATGTATTATTAGTACATTTTAATACATCCTAAAAACCACAAGTTAATTTGACCTTTGATATTATGCTTGTGTGACAGAATGGTGTTGTGTTATGCAGTGGAGCACTTCTCTAAGAAATGCTTTGTTTTCTCATATCTCTGAACTATATGCTTATTGACAATCAGCCGCTGTCTGCAATCAGTCTTATGTCCACATTAATAACTGTTCAACAGTATTCTATACTACTGACTGGGATGGGTTCTACCTTATGTTAGTTCACATACAGTCTGATTGCATCCATATCTCAAAATAAAAAAAATAACCTAATGATAGGGGCATATTTTAGACAATGACAATTGTTGTTAAACGTCAACTTTTTTTTTGCTTTCCTGCATGACAAAATCAAATGAATTGGAACGTTATTTTTAAGTGCCTCCTTGTCTTACGGATTGGGCATCAAATTCACCTCATTTGATCGTCGTTGTCAACACAAGTGGGATTGCCCATCCACATTCACCAGGATGGACTACTCAGTGAAAAATAGCTTTATAAAGAAAGTCAGTTTTGTGGTGTGTGTGAGTGTTTTTTGCGTGTGATGCGTGCCCTTGGTGTGTTCCCTGCATCAGAGTTTTCAAAGTGATGACTGACAATCTTTGACTGATTTGAGATCTTACATAGTGACTCACCATACAAACTTCTTACTTGTACCTTCTTTGTATTTTTACTCTTGGGGAGTTTCTCATGCCTTTGAATCCTCCTCAATGTATAATACAATTCTGTTACTCTTGAATATATATTTATACAGATATACATATTTTTTGTATCTTTATTCTTTTTTTCATTTCCTCTGAGCTAACGTTCAAACCTCTTTGTCTACAGTATTACAGACGGCATAATATGGACAAACATATATATCTTTTTTTACATGTGTGTGTAAAAGAATTTGTACAAATGCTGTCACTGTCCTTACATGTAAAATATATGTATAAATTAAATTAACCAACTTTGACTTGTTTTGTTGCATTTGAAAATTAGGCTCAATCCCTTTAAGCAGAAAATTGAGAAAATGTTAAAATGTCTGTGTTGGTATGATAAACATATTGTAATCAGTACAGTTAAATTTTTTTTTACTTTTACATGAATTTGTTTTGCATAAAAAGTAAAGAATTTAGATCATTAAAAAGTCTAGACCTCAGGAAATTACATACAGTTGTGCTAATAAGTTTGCATACCCTGGCAGAAATTGTGACTGATCATGCAAAAAAACTGTCTTTTATTTAAGGATAGTGATCATATGAAGCCATTTATTATCACAGTTGTTTGGCTCCTTTTTAAATCATAATGATAACAGAAATCATCCAAATTGCCCTGATCAAAAGTTTACATATCCTTGAATGTTTGGCCTTGTTACAGACACACAAGGTGACACACATAGGTGAAAATGGCGATTAAAGGTGAATTTCCCACACCTGTGGCTTTTTAAATTGCAATTAGTGTCTGTGTATAAATCTTCATCATCATCTTCATCCGCTTATCCGGTATCGGGTCGCGGGGGCAGCAGCTCCAGCAGGGGACCCCAAACTTCCCTTTCCCGAGCGACATTTGCCAGCTCTGACTGGGGGATCCCGAGGCGTTCCCAGGCCAGTGTCGAAATATAATCTCTCCACCTAGTCCTGGGCCTACCCCGAGGTCTCCTCCCAGCTGGA
>JACXGI010004731.1:5435-51699 GCA_016801175.1 Esox masquinongy | reverse complement strand
GAGTGGGCAAATATTGCCATGTCAAGATGTGCCATGCTAATAGACTCCTACCCAAAAAGACTGAGTGCTGTAATAAAATCAAAAGGTGCTTCAACAAAGTATTAGTTTAAGGGTGTGCACACTTATGCAACCAGGTTATTGTGAGTTTTTTATTTTTCCCCCTCAAAGATTTCAGTTTGTTTTTCAATTGAATTGTTCAAGTTATTGGTCACATTAAAGGTGGAAAAAGTTCTGACATGAATTATCTTTGTCTCATTCTTTTACATCACGAGAACCTGGCATTTTAACATGGGTGTGTAGACTTTTTATATCCACTGTATGTTCACTATGTAATAATTCCTTTAATTTCTGGCACTGTTTAAAATAAACACAATTAACCGTTTGAAGCATATAGATTAAATAACTGTATTTTCTGTACTCAAGGTCCAACTTTGAAATGTATTTGAAGTTAAAAAAGCCATTAAACCTGCCACATCTATATTGGATTGTGGATTAAACAACTATAGGTGAAAATGCATTTTTCAAGGACATATTTCCTACATGAAGCTATGTAAATTTACATCAACAACACAACAAACAGGGACACAATAACAAATCGCCATCAGGAAAAATATTAAGAGTGACGATACAAAGCCCAAGGGAGTAATCACACTCTACAGATAAAATTAAACAGACAAATTGACTATATGGTCAAGAGTAAATTGTACATGACACCATTCTATAATGTGTCACATACAATTACATACTGCTGGTAGAATGATGAAGTACCACTTTGTTTCAGCCACATACATACAAAGCCACATGGGACCACAACAACATAAATTCTGTAGCGTGATTACTAATTGATGGGCTACTATATTGTTTGCGGGAGGCTTTAGATCATTCAGTGCACCCTGTGCTTTTCTCGCAGAGTGGTAATCCCTCTTATAAAAAATCGAGATCTGATTGACATTCTGTACTGTAGATCAGTGGAGCTTGGTCCTCATTGTCTAGAGAGAGAGCCTATTTTTGGAGGCCTGTTCCTGGCTAGAGCTGTCACTAGAAATATCCCTGTTTTTATTAGCGTGTTGGTTCTTTGATGCATGGTAATCACAAACGAATGCCCACATATAGAAGAAAGTATCAGACATTGAGTCATTTTTGAAAATCGCTAGATGCAAGCTTGTGGCGGAGAAATGTGGAGGAGAAATCAATTTCTGTGTAAGAATTCTAGGAATTAACAACACTTTGAATTAATTGAAAGTTGAATGTAGCAGAAATAACTACTGGGGACCCTGCAGACACTGAACATGATACAACACTTGGAAAGCAAAATTCTTCCTCTCCGCAAAAGCATACTGAACAGAAGGCCAACGGCATGGTTTTATAAACAATACAATCAGACCACATTCTGTTTAACTGACTGAACATTTAACTCAGAGTGCAAAACACCTAGCTCCTCATAACTGATGGAAATTTGTGGCAAGGGGTTAAAACCCTCTTTTTTTTCCCAATTTCATTATTGCCAACTGTCCAGTATTTACTGCCTTGTCTCCTCGCAACAGCTCCCAATGGGAGGAATGCCTTTCTCATTGGCACCAGTGCCAAGCCATTCTGCTTTATTCCAAATGATTCTTCCATCCAGGAAGTCACGTAAGCCCATTCGTGTGAGAGCTCAGTCACTAACCTGATTACCTCAGTTAGCTACTGTATGCATGCAGCAGATACCACCTGAAGGAGACGGAATTCATATTAAGGTCAGGAAATCATTGTTGTCAATGTTTCCCCTTTCACTGGCAATGCTGACCCATTTGAATCTCATCAGCTAGCGACACAGTCATTACTCAAACCTAGACTGTGGTAAAAGCTTGAGAGTTAATATGAACAATAAACTAAATAATGACCTTCATCTTTCTTCAGCCTTGCAGAACACACTACTATGGCCTAATTGTCACATTGCATAAGTTATGCATGGATGACTACACCAAAATGGTGGTGTACTATGTTTATATGCATTCTGTAATTATCTATGTTATCACATGTGTATTATGACTTGAGGGCCGACGGTGGGGCCCAAGAGAACCATCTCGCCTACCACTTAAGCTGATCATGCGACCAATTAGCAACAGCAGGAATGTGTAAATTGCAGCTATTTGGCAAGACCATGAGCTACTGGGATAGCTACATCATTACAGGCTCCTGCTCAACAAAGTCACAGAGCCGCTCTCCCCCAATCCCTAACTATATATCCCCCACCACACTACATCCCTGGAGAGCTACAAAGTATTTTGCTGCTAAGTTTGTGCCAAAAAATTAGAACACAGCGCATGTCAGCAACAGATGTTTCCCAAATTTGAACAACTGACTGTTGTGACCAAAGAAGCCCGGGGTTATATCCATACGTTCAGCACTAGAGCTGTCGGCACACAGAGTATTAACCCGTGAAATTGGTTAGGTTTAACATCACGGAAAGCACACAGTAGTTAAATACATAGGAATAGAATATTACATTTAACACTCCCAAACAGATGAATTGGGTCAGAATTGCACCAGCTACACACATATTGAAGCATAAGTATGATCACAACAGGCATAGGACCAGAGGCAAAGCTCAAATTAAGACAGTCTTCAAAATTAAGACAGATTTCAAAGCCTAGTACCGTAGCAGAAACAGAAGCAAATCCATCAAAAAACTACAAATGAAACCAATTTTGAATCAGTATATTACCTCAACATACCCTATAGCAGTAATGCTAGGATAACCTACTTTCAATACATTATTTGAGTATTATAAGACTAATATCTTAGCAGCAGGCCACTATGGGACTGGTTTCAAGACACAGAAGATGCTTGCTTTTTAGTCCTCTCTGTCAGGTGAATAAGCCCTACAATGTGTCAGGGAAATCAACCTATGACAAGCTAACTAAATTTGCTGGGTGAAACTAGTTTTATTTCATCTAAGCTGCCTCTTACTCCTGTTTTTTTCCCACTATTCTTATCTCTGCAGAAGGTTTGTGCAGGACACTTTTTTTTCAATTGTTCCCATCTTCAACAGTTTTCTTAATTCCCTCTTTTGTTTACACTAGCAAGCTAGAAATTGAAGCTCAGCAACCTCTTTATGGCAAGCTAATTTAAATTAATTTAAATTTCATCAATCCTTGGGAATGATTTGTAAATAAACAAACATTTTTACTGCATTTAGTTGTACTGTACCTGTACTGTTCAATGATAATAAAGTTGAATCTAATCTAAATAAAGAAATTCTATCTAAACCAAATGCAGTTATTATAATGAGATCAACACAATGAAAAAATCCAGTAATTTTTATGCTCATACAGAGCACAATGGTTTCAGCCCCTACATTGTTTGCTTGGGTTTTAAATGTTTCCTGCGATTTTCAAATGGGATTGTTTTCAAGCTACTGAAGGCTCTTTGTGTGCAACCCCCAGACATTGTGGGTCCAAATGAGCAAGCACCACAAGTACAGCACTTTTTTGAGCGTTTTTGACATTTTATTTTTTAGTTTGTCAATACATCTTGTTTAATCCCATTTTTATTGCGATGATTGCAAACAACTCTGTGAAAAAGAATGATAAGATGTGGGATTTTGTAAAATCCCTGAACAATTGAATATAGCTCTAGTCTAATCAAGGTTACAACAATGTAATATTGATACTACATTTATTACAGACTCTACATGATTTGCCATATATACTTTTAGAATTTAAAATTTTGCTTTGGCAAGTATGACCCCACACTGTTTAAAAGCGATCTCACACTACATCATACATATCACCATCAACCACAATATTGATCAAAATGAGGGGCAGGTGTGTAATGTTTGAGCTGGATTCCCTGCTCTGCTATTTTAATGGACTAAAGATGAGACATTTTCAGACTGACGATCTTGTGACCTGAGTGGCCATTTAAGTTATAGTTACAAGTAATAAAAATTGTAGGTTAGATTTAGATTATATTTTGTGTCTGCCAGTAGGCTGTAGGTTACTCTGCTAGCAGCTTGCTAGCTAACTAGGTAAAAACAGCATGTTTCATTTTAGCTTACGACATCACCCACATGAAATGTTTAGGCAAGTATATGATTATACTTGACAGTGTATCCTCCAAGAGTTTCCCAATTTGATATGCTGCTTCACCGTATTGGCTCACATGATAAATGTCATCATGTCTAAAAAAAAAAGTCACAGCTGGTTTTACTGCCTGTAGCAATAGAATAGTTATTACTTCTGAAAAGATTCTAATAAGGCTGCAATGTTACTTGCATTACCAGAGTTGCGCCTTTCGTGACAAAAACTACATCGCACACTCTGTGCTTATGTTGCCAATCATGTGCCTCTGTGAAGCTTGTAAAAGATCTTAGACTCAAACAAGACAGATGTCACGGCAGCACAACATCAAACGTCTCAAGGGAATCAACATACATACTGTAGGCTACTGCAGGTTAAAGCAGCATGACCAAAGCAGGCTAAAGCAACATAATGAACTATACATTCTCAATAATCAAACTAAGCACAGCTGACAAAATTGCCGGTAGTTTATCCTATTTCACATTAGAAATTCATTTCTTACATATCCCAACTTTCCGTGCCATACCTTGAGAGTCCCGGCCAGGGAGAATTCCTGGCATGGCTTTATTGATGTCTGTAGCCACTCATCCCGTAGTACAGAGCCCTGACAATCGTGTTGATGGAGTTATGACGGTACACTCTCGTCATGGTGTCAGTCTATTTTTAGTGTTACAGTGTCTGAAGGAGATGCTTGTGTCAATGGCACTCTGTGTTTATACTCAGACAGGATTCAATTTGCTCTGGCTGAGAGAGACTGGTCCACACATCAAAATATGACAAATGAAAGGGCAGACCAACACTTCACCTCCTCCACTTGCATCGCTACGAACCTTGTACCAGTGGGCGATTTTGCCTCATACAACAGAAACCAACCAAATTCAGCTTACATGAACATGCACAGCAGCCCCTGAGAATCAAACCTCAGTGATCCTTGACTTTAGACACTGCCACTGGAAGCAAAGCAATAGATGGGTTTTAAGTAAATGTTCCCACAATTGCGAATGGCAATGGCAGACGCTTGATGTGGTGAAGCAGAGCTACACTGCAATTTTTTTATCTCTGAAAAAATTGAGAAAATGAAATCCTTGAATCAAACAAAATAATGTCTACCAATCGAGTACATATTATTTGTAAAATCAAATTCTAAAAACAACCAACATAATTTCATTCAGGCATAACTTGATTCTCAGAATAAGACAGTAGGATTTTTAAAGTCTGAATAAATTGCTTGTTCTGATTTTATATTGAATTTGATGTGCCTTGGTTTCAGAACTTTCTGTCTTGTTCAAATTATGTGCTAAATTCTGGAATAGGTTTTTCTCATTTAAGTTTTTATTTTTCATTTTCTTATTTTTGAGGTAGTATTTTTTGCAATGTGTAACAAAAACAACTTCAAGTGTTTATTCTTGCTGCAAAGTTTCCAGGTTGATATACTACTCTGGAACTGAAATCAAATTACTTTCTCTGGTCGCTCAGAGGATGCTGTGCTTATATCTGTCATATTAAATAGTGCCAATTTTGTATTGTTTTTACATATTATCATATCACAGTAATTATTTAACAGAAAAGTCTGACATACTGACATAAGTTCACACTAATTTGAGGTGGGTTATCTTTGAAAGGATTTCTATAATTCAAATCCCAATTACCAAACATTGTTGAAAAAAAACATACAAAACCCACCAGTTAAGAATACCTTTTATATACTGTAATTGTTTTATTTTCATAATATATTGTAATGGGATTGACTGGGAACGAACACAGAGGGTGTGTTCAGGGTCCTGGTGGGCGTTTTATTTACATAAACAGAAGGGTGAGGGGAGGAGGTGAGGGAGAAATCAAAACTAAAGGGCAAACCCCTTTTCAGAGGAGGCGGCTTAACGAACTGACCTATTTGAAGCAAACTGAACTACATTTCTGACAACTCTCAAATTGTCACATGATTAGCATTTATTAAGTAATTTCGCAGATGCTCTTATTCAGAGTGACTTTAGTCCCCACCACAGGACTACACAACCAGAGGGGCATACTATGTTGTGAGATAATGGAGTTTGCATGTTTACTTTAGTAAACTCTCCAGTTCCTGAGTTGACAAGCATTATCCATGTATTATGGTTGAATCATGAGCTGGATTCTGAAACTAACAAAATAAATATAAGACCTGGGTAGATGTATCCCGGTACTAGCAAACCAAAGGTATGAGTGTGTGTCAGAGGAAGAGGGGTGGAGAGAGATTAACAATGGTCAGACTTGGCAACATCACTGATTGTATCTGTTTTCTTTCCCTTGCATGTTTATTTATCTATTTTTTTTAAGGTTATTGATTGGCCATCTGTGTCTTTGACACTCCCCGATAATAATTTATTACAGAATTGTAATAATAAATAATGAAACATGAGACTACCATCGTCATATTACTACCATTATAATACCATCAGCTTCATCAATAATCACCTTCATCACTCAATGAAATATTAATACAGAATATCTCAACTGTGAAATAAAACAGGAACTTATTAGGCAGAACACACTGAATTTTATTTTTTAACTGTAATAATTTATACTAACTGTAATAATTTATAAGTTTTAAAATGTTAAATAATATTTAAACATTTTAAAACTTGACATTTTTATGGCCAGTGGAAACAATATGTGATGTTCCTATACTTGTTTTAAAAATAGATTTGGTAGATTTGTATGATGAATGCAGGGCTCTCTCATACATCACATAGGTCTTCATGGCATATAAATGAAGACATATCCAGTGGCGTAGTCAGGGGTGAAAGCAATATAGCCACCTTTTTAATTTTGCATGACAGTTTATCCACCTTTCGTGGAAACGGGAATACAAAGTACAAGGATTTCTTTCCATCACAACCAGATATCCAAAGATAATACATACCATATTTTTCCTCCCTTTCTACAACCCCGTTATTACGCTATTACCTAGCAGCTACAAAGACTTCAGACGGTGTACATCCAGACTTGAAACGAGGGGGGTGGTCTGACCATATGAGAACTGACAAACAGACTGAGCTCTTTAACTATATGTTTATGTACCACCCCATTTCTAAAAAAGTTGGGACGCTGTGTAAAATGCAAATAAAGACAGAATGCAATGATGTGCAAATTATTTATCCCTATATTTAATTTGAAACTGTACAAAAACAGCATATCAAATGTTGAAACTGAGAAATGTTATTGTTTTTGGAAAAATACATGCCCATTTTGAATTTGACCACTTTTCAAAAAAGTTGGGAGAGGGGCATGTTTACCACTGTGTTACATCACCTCTTTTTTTAACAATACTCTGTAAGCGTTTGGGAACTGAGGAGACCAACTGTAGTTTTGAAAGTGCAATGTTTTCCCATTCTTGCATGATATAGGATTTCAGCTGCTCAACTGTTCGAGGTCTCCTTTGTCAAATTTTTCATTTCATAATGCACCAAATGGTTTCAATAGGGGACAGGTCTGGACGCACGCAAGGCAAGTGTAGCACCCAGACTCTTTTACTGGAGAGGCATGCTGTTGTAATATGTGCAGAAAGTGGTATGGCAGTGTCTTGCTGAAACAAGCAAGGCCTTCCCTGAAAAACATGTCACCTGGGTGGCAGCATATGTAGCTCCAAAACCTGTATATATTGTTCAGCATTTATGGTGCCTTGACAGATGTACAAGTCACCCATTCCACGTGCACTAATGCACCCCCATACCATCATGGATGCTGGCTTTTGAACTGTGCACTAATAACAAGCCAGATGGTCCTTCTCCCCTTTAGGTCGGAAGACGCAGCATCCATGATTCCCAAAAAGAATTTCAAATTTTGATACGTCAGACCACAGGACAGTTTTCCACTTCACCTCAATCCTCAGTCTTAAATGAGTTTGGGCCCGGAGAAAGAGGCGACATTTCTGGACCTTGTTTATATTTGGTTTCTTCTTTGCATGGTAGAGTTTTAACTTGGATTTGTGGATGCAGCGATGTACTGTGTTCATAAACAATGGTTTTCAGTAGTGTTCTTGAGCCCATGCAGTGATGTCCACTACAGAATCGTGTCTGTTTTTAATGCAGTGTCGCCTGAGGGCCCAAAGATCACAGCCATTCAATATTGATTTTCGGCCTTGTCCCTTGAATTCAGAGATTCCTCTGGATTCTCTGAATCTTTTAATGATATTATGTACCGTAGATAATGAGATCCCCAATTTCATTGCAATTTTACAATGAGAAATGTTATTCTTAAATTGTTGCACTATTTGCCTGCGCAGTCATTCACAGAATGGTGAACCTCTCCCCTTTACATCTTTATATCTGAAAGACTCATCCTCTCTGGGATGTTCTTTTTATACCCAGTCATGTTACTGACCTGTTGCCAATTAATCTAATTAGTTGTTCCACCAGGTTTTTTTAGAATTACACAATTTTTCCAGTCTTTTGTTACCTCTGTCCTAACTTTTTTGAAACGTGTTGCTAGGTTTAAAGCCTTGGAGGGCGTATTATTGACAATACCAGAGGAGGAGAGGGGGAAAAAAACTTGTTTGGCTATTCTTCAAGACTGAGTTGTCTTTAAGGGTCTTTTGCAATCTGTTCCAGTCATTTGGTAACTAAAATGAATTAGGGCTAAAGGGAGCTTGGATTTTAGGACTGAGATCTATGAGAGAGTAGGTTACTATTTGAATAGCAGATATTAGGGAACTGGCTGCGTTAAATCATTTTCTTTTATCCTTTTCTTTCAAAAGCAGTTTAAGCAAACAGGCCAGTTGTAAACATTAAATCAAACACTGAAAAATATTTATTGAATATCACATAATATTCTGTTAAGTTAAATAATTGGATAGATTTATTGGACATATGGTCAGACTTTACCGCAGTGTCTCCAGGCCCCTGACCCTGTTTCAGTCACTAGTTTTTACCCTGAATTAGCCTGAATGATTAAGGTAGGACAGTCCTCAAGCCCTAACCTGGGGATGAATACCTTCTAGCTACTACGCCACCCACCGGACTGGGCCACAGTGCCTCCAGAACCATCCCCCAAACCCCCAGTGCCTCAGACCCTAGTTTTTAGGCTGCAGTAGTTTATGTGCCGTTGAACTAGGGTCAGTCTGATTTCCATGCAAAGGTATTGTTTTTGATGCAACCAGATCCTGGCACCTCTGTAGGTTTTGACCCTACTAAAGAGTTTTTCCTAGCAGCTGTGCATCATTTCTTGTTTTTGCTCACTCTTTGGGGCTTTTGGTATGGATATATGTGAAAGCACTTTTTAACAATTGCTGATGTAAAAAGGGCTTTATAAAATACATCTACTAATATCAAAAAGGCTTTATAAGATAAATATGATTGATTGAATGTGGATAGAGTTTACACAACTGATGATTTTGGAGGGCAGACAAGTTTATTCATGATGGTCTATGTCAACACATTGGGCATGTACATTTGGAATTATTTGTGTCAGTATGTCCCATTACAGTTAATTTCTGCTGCACAAGGTTGTATGTCTAACTTGTTTGACATTAAACCATAGAAATATGTCTTACTGTCAGGCTATGTGTGGTAGGATTACCTTCCATCAAGATATTGAAACTTACATTATCAGGTCTGTTATAAAGCAAATATCTCTTGCGTCTGTTAATGATAGAGACTTCCTGTCTTTTTTAGTGACTGTCACCTGGATCTACCAGAATAAGTCATTACTCGATTGCACTGATGCATGCTGTGCTTCATGAGAGAAAAAAAAAAATATAAAAAATAGACAAATAAGAATCCTATGATTGCTGCCCCTACAGTATATTCTCATGAAGCCATGTATTTTTCAGTTTTAGAGAGAAGTGCACATTTTTTTCCCCCATTTCTTTCTTCGCTCCTGTTGTTTCCCCAGTGCCCTTTAAAGCAGAGAGCAAAAGCAATTATTCGAGAAGTTCATGGAATGACCCAGTCACAGTCCGCAGTGTTTCCCCCGAATCCCTGGCCCAGTCGGCGTACCCCGGAAAAGGTGCTGTGTACATTGGCTTCCTTCCCGCTCTAGCTGAGCACTCCATTCATTAGCCTTGATCAAACTGTCAACCGAGCACTGGTCTGAAGCTGAGGACGTTCCCCATCTCGAAACCTTTGCCAGAACACTCCCCTCTGAAGGTCAGGAATGACTGGAATATCGATTCACAGGGGCAGAACCGGAGTACGGAGCGTAAAGCAGTGCACACTACACTGTATTTTACAATCATAATTTGTCAGGAGAGGAGATCATTGTTCTATCATTTGCTTTCTAGTAATGGAAGGCTGTGATCAGTGCTGCTACTATCTGGCTTCCGTGTGTCCTCATCCAGATGATACCGATTTAGATCTCATAAACCTGCTCTAGCATAGCAAATAAAGATGTTCAGTAAGTACAACTATTTTTCATCAGAATCTGCTCCTCAACTCTAGTTTTTTCACCCTATATGTTTCACCCTGAATATTGTGTTTGTTGGGGTAACCCTATGCTACTAACCTAGCGTGGACGACCATATATAACAGTTGCTCAAACTGTTCAAAAACCACTTAAGGCAAAAGAAACAGAAAGGAGCCTCCTTGCGTACAGTCCAGCCTTTCCTTTACACTGAAAACCTACTCCCCTCTGAGGATTTATGAGTTGGGTCCAGGGGATGTATTGATGGAGCCACAGAATGAGTCCAGGCGGTCATAGAGCACTGAGCCAGAATGGGGTGTGCTGTAATGTGAAGGTAATGCTAGCGATTGACGGAAAGGAGGTTCCCCTTTGTTCTTTGTTCTCCCTACTGGCAGCTCATTTAGAATAGGCACATGGCTTGACAGGTAAAGGCAGAGGACATTAAAGTTCTTACAGTGGTTTAATTGAAGTACAGTGGGTATCCATCATGATGTCAACAAGTCTTTAATATTAGCAGGATGTTGAGGGATTGTCATGAAGTCATCATCTATCAACCCTTCATCTGAACTGTATTATGTTTCACTAGTAGGTCATACACTGGGTGCATAGAACATAATTTAGGTCTGCTGGTCAGTGGGGAGTCATTAACCAGAGCAAAGTTATTCATGGAAATTAACTCAATTTAATTCCCATGCACTTGATAAAGTTGGAAATATATGTGTTATATATTTTTTCACGAATACTGTACTTTTATGTGCAATTTGGGGATTATTTTATCACTTAAAATTGTAAAATGTTTCAGCAAACACTAAGCATTATTTTCAAAAAGATAATTTGCAAATGCTCTATCTCTAAGCAAACAAACCAAAAAGAGATCATCCATCAAAAATCAACTCAATCAAAATTACACTTAACTTTCACCGTAAGGCAACAGACAGTACCTGTAATTAATCAAATAACTTGTATATTAAACTAAATTAGTGCACACCATTTGACAAACGTCTTGCATTTATTACTGTTAATATGTATTTATTCATGCAGAGGTGGGCTTTAACACTGCCTGTAAAGTAGAACCACTCATATGTTCAGAGAACATGTTTTTAACTATAGGATATACTTTTGAAAGTATTCAACCCAACTTCTAACCTGAGGTCTAAATGAATCAGAAATGTGTGCAATTGCATTCGAGTAAAAGTTGAGGAGAGAACATACGCTGCCAAACTTCATAACTGGGCCAAGCAATGAACAGTTAGGAAAGAGGATGGGGAAGACATTTTAAAATGTGATTCACGTATCAAAATAAATCAATAACAAAACATGCCAAAGTTAAATCTATATGGCTGAAAGAATGTGGCAGCATGTATTGCTTAAAATCCCAGGCAGGAATAAAAGCAAAGCAAAAGCCAAGCCTTGGCATTTGGAAAAACAGGTTTAAAAAAACAGGTTTAAAGAATTTTTTTTTTAAGAAGACAATATTGTAGAGGGAAGTAGCAGGAAATGAGAAGGTTGTGGCAAACCCAGCTTGGTGAGAACAGAAAAAAGGTAGCACTAAAAATATTGAGGCACCTGAAAACATGTCCCTACATGGACAAAGGCTCTTGTTCTTGTCAACTTATTATAAAGTTAAAGGGTAACAGAGCCCTTGGACCATGCCCTGGGACTACCTGACCTGACGACTCTTAGCTATCCTTGTCTAAAATCCACCTGGTAGTGTTGCCTAACTAGATTTTGCATGACGACACCTGCTGTCGCTGCCAACATTTAAAGTGGTCAAGTTGCTATTTTTGTCTCAACCTCTTTAACACTGGCTTTTAAAAAGCCAACTGACATTTACATTTTTTCTGCAGTAGCTGATTTTTTGACCATAACGTTTGAATATCTGGATTAACATTTTGGCCTTAAAAAGCCATGTACTCTTATAATCTCCCCCAGACACAGCCAGAAGAAGACTGGCCTTTCCTGGAGCCTAGATCTTCTCTATGTTTCTTCTGAGGTTTCAGCTTTTTTTTGCTAACTACTGCCCTGTTAACACAAGATGGTTGAAAGGACCTGGAAAATCCATCGAAACAACCTTCTAATGTTTGCTTAGTGTGTGTACTTCAACAACTTATTGCTTGCACTTTGGGCTTTTGACTGGGTGTTGGTAACTGCTGATGTAAAATACATTTGATTGAGCGAGCTCACTAACTTGAACTCATTTTCAACCTTGCTGATTGAGAAATGCAGCTGCCATGACTGAAGTCAAATGGACTTGACTTGTGGGTGTGGTTTAATCTGTCTGTCTAGCATTTGGAAGGGGAAGATATCTATTGCATAATCCTTGTGTCCTTTCTCCTTCTCAAAACCCATTTGAAGAGATAATCCGAGGTCCCTTCCCTTTTCAAGAGACGGGGGGGTATAGGATGGAAGTAGGCAATGGCGATCTTCCCTTTGTGTGTTCTTTCACCAATTAGCTTCATCTTATTTGGTTACTCGAGTGCTGCCAGCTGTCGGCATGTTCTGGGACATCATCTGTGACACATCACATTATCTGTGTCATACCATTTATTCCAATAATTGAGCAAGATTTTGTGTTGGACGAGTCTGACTATATAACTGAAATTATTAGACTTTGAAGTGAAATAATTGTTTAGGTCTCATAGTGATGCCACATGATTTCTTAAAGCAGATTTTTTTTTTTTATTCAACTGCTGTTTAAAAAGAAGGAGGGGAGGCACATTACAGTAAAAATAGCATTGGATAGGAGTGTCATTCTCGTCCAGCCACTACTAATGCCTCTGACACAGTAATTGTTCAGCCATGCTGGTCTGATTAAGTGGATCTGCATCTGTTTGAGGAGAGCGAAGGAGAAAGAGAGGGTGAGAGATTAAGAGATGGAGACAGTGAAAAACAGAGAAAGAGCGAGAGAAAGTGAAGCGAGATAGAGAGAGGAGGAAGAACAAAGACAAAGAGAGAAAATTAGAATTTCAAATGAAGGAAAGCAAGAGCCAATTTAGGAGGACTGGAAAGAGGCATCTTCTGGGTACGAAAACACCCAGTAACACCAAATTATATTAACCAAGGCGACTGCCACACTGGAGTGAGTTAAGTGGAGAACAGCGCAAAATACATAAGTATGAAACTCAGTATATGTGTGAAATTTCTCTGCTAGGGTATACAGTATGGACTATTGAGATATATGAAATGGCTGTTTTCCATCCTGCCGACTACGCCAAGTGATGTCACGCACCTTAGCACCCAACCACCGAAGAGCAATGAGCTTGGCAACAGGGAAATGACAAAGCACTAGTTCTTATCTCTCACTCACCTCACTCTCTCTATCTTCCTCTTTTGCCAGTTGAGTTATCCTTTCAAACCATGTATATGGCTATGTTGGGAGACATAGAACAGCTTGTTTTATTTCCCTGGTGATAAAAAGAGCAGTACCAGAGCCTTCTTATTAATAGACGATGTAGCTCTTTAGCTAAGCGGTTCTAACTACCCTCTAGTCCTGACTTCTCCTCCCTCGACTTGCACACTTCTCCCCTGATACCCCTCTCTGTTGTGGACTTATCACAATGAAAGCTGATAATATGGTTTAGCAATGATAATACACTATTAATTAAAGGAATAATTGACAGAGACCGATAAAAAATTCTCATCTTCACTTGACGCCGGCAATTGAGTTCTAGGCAAACAAGGTGGCCATACTGTGACTTTTTAATTTGCACTTGTGCAATTTCAACATAATGAATTGTATCTAAAGATTTAGACAGCATTTTGTGCTTGTTTCCAATTTCTCAGGTACGTGTTCAAAAACGTTGAGTTGTCAAACATCGTTTGCAAACACTGAGCTAACAAAATGCGTTTTGCACAATCTTCCTGGCATTGGTTCAGAGTGACAAGAAGAACTTTAGTGATAAGTCATGAACTCTGCTAGGTTACAATGGGCAGAAGTCCTGAAGTGGGTCACAGTGTGAGGTCACACTGAATAGGGCTGTATCCCCTAAGGACAGCTAGCTGCAGGATAGCCGCACACAGGTCCAGAGTGTAGTCCTCCTAGTCTAAGTGAGTAATTATGCTGGGATGGCTGCGTTTCCCTGGGGACCAAAGCTCCGGCTCTGAGAGTAGATAAGGGAAGCAAGCAGCCAAAGACTAAGTGGGTGTCTTTGGGAAACTGCAGAGGCATGAGGTGCTGACCCAAAATTCATAGTTTTCACAGTATCCAATTCCAAAATGTTGTAACCTTGTGTATTTCAGGGCACTTTGTCATACTTTGTATAAAATAAAGTTGAAAGAATAAAAACTTTTTCAGCATTTGAATAAGGACCGACAGATGTTATAGTAAGAGCAAAGATTCACTGCGGCTTCACTAAGACTTCATAAGTCCCTCTGCAAGTTCCACTGGGTCCCAAGGTCAAAAAGTGTGTTAGACACACTTTTAGTTAGTGGAGTCAATAGCTGGAAATGCACAGAAAAGGGCAGTATGTACTTACAATCCAGAGCGGCAGACAGATGCTCACAACTGGTAATGTAAATAATTGTACACAAGATTTGTGTGCAACAGTATGCAGGACCTTGTCTGTCTAGGGATATCTAGGGATCCCAGCATTCCTGTCTGAATTCTTGACTTTGAGTCAATGTTGGGCCCCCCAGTGGTTGTGGGCCCCAGTACACTCACACCGCTTGCACTGCCTTTCCCTATGCACATGCAAAGATTTAGAAATTCTCCAACCTGTTCGGCCCTTTCGTTACTACATTTGGACTACATTTACAGCTAGGCTAATTTGGAGGCACCAACACATTTTTTTTATTGATAATTGTACTCTTTGTGCATTTTACCAAGGTTACTATGGTCTCATGAGTCTTTTCAGCTTCCCCCTGTGAATTGGACTAGTAGACCCAGGTAGTCCAATGCACTAACTGAACATTCTTTTATTTCCATTCAAGATACTATGAATGCCCTGACTGCAATACAGCACCTTACAGACATTTTGACTATCTAGTAGTGCAAAGCCAGTTTAGATGCATGTGGGATATCCATATCCCCTCTAGGCAGTCAGCCACAGACAGAGTAAGTGTCTGCCAAGTAAAAACAAACAAATAATACTACCACACTGAAACCCCAATCACTTTGCATTCCAGCTGTTTGGCGAGATGCTCTGATAAGTAAATTATATGTACTTTGGCTGCCGGCTGTTTATTTCATAAACAGTTTACTCTCACTGTTGGCCAACTTTGGGCGGAAGGGCTCGTCTCGTGTTCTCCATGTTGGACCCGAAACTGAATGATAACTAATGAATATGGGGAAGGCTGGTTCAGTGGATTGAATAATAACACTGTGGTGTGAGTGTGGGTTGAGCTTGGGGCTGGGATGCCTTGCCAGCTTATATTGATGCAGGCCAACCCCCATAAAGGTGCTAGACAGACAGCAGGGCATCTAACCACTTCACAGCCTCCACAACTGACCTGGTTCATCAGTTACATTTTCAAATGCCAGAAAGACATGGGCATGAGAAACGGAGAAAAAACAAAATATCGAAGGAGGTGGTGAAAGAAGGAGAGGAGCAAACAGGGAGAGAGCGAAAGAAAGGCTGAAAGAGGTAAAGCGAAAGGAAGAGATGGACATATTACAGATGATACCTGGCAAGTAAACCTTGTTATTTGGGAGAGGGTCAGCCTTGTTGTCACAGTGGCCCAACATGACTGCCCTGCCAACACCACAGCTTTAACTTATGTCCAGTGGAAAGATTAGTGAGGACTCAAGTGTCTTTAAAATGTAATGTCTGGATTTGCTGTTGTTTCTAAATCTACAAGTTAGCATTGTCTTCTCAAATATTAATACACCGATCAGCCATAACATTATGTCCACTGACAGGTGAAGTGAATAACATTGATAATCTCGTTATCATGGCACCTGTCAGTGGATGGGATATATTAGGCAGCAAGTGAACATTATGTCCTCAATGTTGATGTGTTAGAAGCAGGAAAAATAGGCAAGCGTAAGGATCTGAGCGACTTTGACAAGGGCCAAATTGTGATGGCTAGATGACTGGGTTAGAGCATCTCCCAAACTGCAGCCCTTGTGGTCTGTAGTGGTCAGTACCTATCAAAAGTGGTCCAAGGAAGGAAAAGCGGTGAACCAGCGACAGGGTCATGGATGGCCAAGTCTCATTGATGCACATGGCGAGCGAAGGCTGGCCCGTGTGGTCCGATCCAACAGACGAGCTACTGTAGCTCAAATTAATGAAAAATTTAATGCTGGTACTGATAGAAAGGTGTCCGAACACACCGCGCATCGCTGTTTGTTTTGTATGGGACTGCGTAGCCGCAGACCAGTCAGGGTGTCCATGCTGACCCCTGTCCACTGCCAAAAACGCCTACAATGGGTACGTGAGCATCAGAAATGGACCACCGAGATATGAAAGAAGGTGGCCTGGTCTGATGAATCACGTTTCCTTTTACATCACGTGGATGGCCGGGTGCGTGTGCGTCGCTTACCTGGAGAACACATGGCACCAGGATGCACTATGGGAATGAGGCAAGACGGCAGGGGCAGTGTGATGCTTTGGGCAATGTTCTGCTGGGAAACCTTGGGTCCTGCCGTTCATGTGGATGTTACTTTGACACGTACTGTATATCAGTGTCACTAATTTACACACAGTTGACCCCTTGTCTTTTGATATTGACACAATAACCGTTTGGTCAATGTTCAACGTAATATTAAGTTCAGCCATGCTGGTGAGCTCCGTTGTCTGCCTACTAAAGAGATTACATCCCACTGATAAAAAGAGCAAGTAATTCTTGCCTGTGGCTAAAAGCACATTAATTCACACAAAGTTCATTTTGTTAGTTCATACATTCTGTGCAGCTTTGTGTGTGTATGCTGAATAACAGCATTCAAATAGAAGCCATCTGCATGTAGTTGCAAATTCAATGTACCAAAATTGGCCAGTTTTTGTCTATCGGTGAATGCCTAACAGTAAGTCCCTTTGGGTATCTTTGGAAGTTCATGTTGTAACTGTTCATATAGTAATGTTTCTGTTTGTTGAGCATTTGGTCAAAGTAAGCAGTGAAAAAAATCTACCTTCCCTTAAACAGGCAATTCACCTGAACAATAGAAAACTCCCAGATAGACAGTAACACATGGAAATGTACACAGATCAGCCATAACATTATGACCACCTGCTTAATATTGTGTGGGTGCCCCTTTTGCCGCCAAAACAGCCCTGACCCGTCGAGGCATGGACTCCACTAGACCTCTGAAGGTGTGCTGTGGTATCTGGCACCGAGACTTTAGCAACAGATCCTTTAAGTCCTGTAAGTTGCGAGTTGGGACCTCCATGGATCGGCACATCCCACAGATGCTCGATTGGATTGAGATCTGGAGGCCAAGCCAACACCTTGAACTTGTTGTTGTGTTCGGCAAAACATTCCTGAACCATTTTTGCTTTGTGGCAGGGCGCATTATCCTGCTGAAAGAGGCTGATGCCATCAGGGAATACCGTTGCCGTGAAAGGGTGCACATGGTCTGCAACAATGCCTAGGTAGTTGGTACTGTTATTAATTGAAGCCAATACGTATCATATTTTTCCACCAGGTTTAATCGCATTATGATGTCAACTTATTTCAGGCTATATGGCAGCTGACATTTGATTAAAGATAAATGTCAAAGTCAGGCATTAGCTAGCTAGATTCTACAATAGTACAGAAGCCAGTCAAATTTGTAGCCCCAACATTCTAAATTGTAGCCAGACAAATGTGTAGCCACACCCTTCTCCAATAAGCAAAAGTGGTTGCCGGTAAAGCGTTTGTACTTTGTGAAAACTTTAGAGCTAGTCTATGGGCACGAAACAAAAGCAAAACACTCAACAAAACATTTAAATGCAAAACACTTAACTGCAAACATCATAGCTTATAGCTAACATTACCTGCTGGCTAGGTTTGCATGTCTGGGTCTAAATACACATCAGTACATACTCAAAAATGTTATCAT
This sequence comes from Esox masquinongy, assembly GCA_016801175.1. NCBI lineage: Eukaryota > Metazoa > Chordata > Actinopteri > Esociformes > Esocidae > Esox > Esox masquinongy. Next base: position 33,282 of record JACXGI010004731.1, on the reverse strand, counting down.
ACCTGAGAAGATCATAAAGTAATATTATGTGAAAATACCAAGAGGTATTCCCATTGAAACTTGTACCTACAAAAACCTTGTCAACAAGGCAGCATGGTGCATCTTGGGAAGGCAGGTGCTTTGTTTTTATTACAAGCAATCATTTCTGCATGTAGAAACAGAGAATTTCAATGATTAGTTCACTTGTTAATTATATCATTTTCTTGTATTGTGCTAACTTTGCTCGTCACCTTTCAAAAGCTCTTATGCTAACATACAATGTCTATACAGTTTATTTATTATGTGTATACAGTCTCCATATAATGTCTATACTGTCTCCTTAGAATGTATATACCGTCCTCAATGTAATGTCTATACAGTCTCCGTGTAACGTCTATACCGTCTCCATATAATGTCCTTACCGTCTCCATGTAATGTCTATACCGTCTCCATATAATGTCCTTACCGTCTCCATGTAATGTCTATACCGTCTCCGTGTAAAGTCTATACAGTCTCCATGTAATGTCTATACCGTCTCCGTGTAAAGTCTATACAGTCTCCATGTAATGTCCTATACCGTCTCCGTGTAATGTCTATACAGTCTCTGTGTAATGTCTATACCGTCTCTATGTAATGTCAATACCGTCTCCGTGTAATGTCTATACTGTTTCCATGTAATGTCTATACCATCTCCATGTAATGTCTATACTGTCTCTATGTAATGTCTATACCGTCTCCATGTAATGTCCATAAAGTCTCATTATAATGTCTATTCAGTCACCTTATATAACTCTAGAACATCCTGAGTGGGGGAGGTGTGTGCATTTTTGTTCATAAAAGTATTTTTTATCAATTATTTGTGGAGAGAATCTTGCACTTGAAAGTCTTCATAGTCCCTCCCTTCTGTTATTTTTTTTCTGTCTACATTTAATTGGATTTATTTTAACCTTGGATTTTATTATTAATGAAGATAAAATATGTTTCCTATTGGGTGATTAGAACATTCAAGTTTGACCCACTTTGTGACATCTGAGTATTTGAATAATTTACAATTCAGCTATCTATATCCTCTCATCTACAACCCCACAATAGTCACCAGTTATTCAGCCTTACACATTGATAATCTACAGAATAGTCTTTACTAATTCACTAAATATTGTGGAAAAAACATGTATTTTGTACTGACGTGCCTAAATATCTTTTTTTTTCTTGCCAACTAGAAGTAGTGGGATAGGATACTAGTATTCACTGTAGAATATTCATCATACATACATATTTCACAGTTAAAGTTAGTTGCTGAGGACATGGCAGTGGGTGAATAGTATGTTATAAAATGCACAAATTGAAATCTTCTATATCTCTGGCACTCTTAAATGTAATTTGCAGTGTCCTCTCATATGATTTTTAAAACACTCAGTAAGTGACAAAAACAGTTGGACGAGACCTCCAAATTGATAAAATTACTCAATTTAAATCAATTAACTTCTGATTGGCTCCCTATCTCAGGCAGAAGAGCCCAGGGCATCTCTCTGGTCACTGTACTGCAAGACCCCTTCCCCCCGAGGCCGACCTTTTCAACCTTCCACCGGCTAATCCTGCTTGCAGGTCGAAGGAGGTTAGAATAATCCTGGGAAACACACTAGCCTCAGGTGCAGGATTATCTAAAGCCCCATCTTCAGCACTTTGCTATAATCCCACCCAGATAAAATAGACTTCAGGAAGAACTGGGGGTTTCACATCGGCGGTAACCTGTGTCAAATCAACATCTTAAACCGTGCACAAGTGTTAGCACACACACATATATATATATATACACACACACACACGCACACACAGGCAAACAAACACTGGATCTGAGATATTGTTTACTGCAGAAGAATGCCAAGACTGATACCATACAAAAAAGCTGTGTTTTAATTAGTTCTCAAATAATGATGTGTCATCACTAAAATCGTAATCCTGAAAGTATTCCGTTTCGTTTGTTGGATTGCGTTGTTAAAAACCATAATGCGTTGTGTATAACCATAATGCATCCACCAAACAGCACTACTTTACATTCTTGTAGAGGTGTCGCTCTTTGCTACAACTAATGCTACAGTACGGACAGATGTTGCTCTAGGGATTTTGAGTCATAGCTGACACAAACCTGTCAGAGCTCTGGGCTCTATTTCACCCACTTTGAGGATGCACTGCAGACATCCTAAACGCTGGCTGTGCTTTCTACTTCATTCAGTAGACTCAAGTTAGGTTTGGAAATAGAAGACACAATGCACTACAAAGGCGTTCTTTCAAAAAAATGTTTTTAGAGCAACAGAACAGAGATATCCTTGGGTGAATATTTGCATTTGAGGTATCTAGGAAATATTAAATCATATACCTGAATAGAATTCAGTTTCGGGCAGCCAAATAACACACTACTAAAATCACTGACTAGCAGATTTGCTGCATCATTGCAGTCAGGTGTTCAATTCCTGGTTGTGGCATTCAGAGGGTGGTGCAAAATGGCTCAGCTCCCTCTGGGATTGGTCGGTTGGATGTTCGAAAGGGCTGCCTTGCCTTGTTATACTCTAGCAACTCCTTGTGGCAGGTCAGGTGCCTTAATTGTGGTTGGTGGCAGGAGATTGCATTCTCCTCAGTATGAATACCTCTTGGTTGGGCGATTGTGATAAGCTTTTCGACTCCCCCTAACACATTGGGTGTTGTTGTGATGAAGCAATCCAAAAATCATGACTTAGATATCAGGAAATAACGGAGAGGAGAAAAAAATACATTCAATAGAATTTCTGTATAAAATTGTCCCTACCAATGCACACTTTCAGACTTCTGTTCAGCTGGTGTTATATCCCCCCCCGAAAATAGTATGCCTACTTTTAACATTTTCTCCCAAATTTCATTATATTCAGTTTACAGCAAACCCCAGCGGACTCAGAAGAGTCAATGTTATGATAAAGTGCTGTTTCATAATTTTGTGAAAACACAACTATATATTAATCTGCCACCCATTGGATGGAAAACTAGATATTGTAACACAATTGTGTCAACACTTTGTAACACAGCGGGTAGAATGACACTCAAAGGACCAATTCCCCAACCCAAACAGAAAGCATGTTTGTGTTTGTCTAAGCAGTGCAAACCCAGAGCACCATTTGGTCTGTGATGTTCAAAATATAAACTGACAAATAGTATTCTACATAGCTGCCTGTGGAGGATTGACTCAAGATGTTTGATGCTGTCCTTTTCGTCATCTGCACTGGATCAGACAACTTATTTGTGACTAAATATATAAATAAATGAACAAATACAAAGAAACTTTCCTTCTGAGAAAGTTGTCAATACTCAGAATGCTGGAATGAAAATATTTAGAGAAACAACTCATCTTAAAGCCTCTAGAGTCTCCATGTTTTACAGGAGAACTAAATATGGCCTGGTGTATGTGTATTTGTGTGCTCTTGTGAGAGTGATTGTGCATGTATCTAGAAAAAAGATGTACAAAAACAGTACTTCCACTTACTACGCTCTGTCAGTGTGCCATGTTGTTTACAAATAATTAACCGACTGAAGTTACTGCTAGTTTGAATCCCATGTAGAGAGCAAAAAAAGGCACTGTAAAAGCATTCATTATAAGAGGTCTATCAAAGGTCATTGTCAAAAATCAAGGGTTTTTATAGGTAAAAAGCAATAATACTGAACAGGGCCAGCCCCCAAAGCATAAGCAATTGCTGCCGACCAACATTATTTAAATATATTCCATATACAGCTCTGGAAAAAATTAAGAGACCACTGCAAAATGATTGGTTTCTCTGGTTTTACTATTCATAGGTATGTGTTTGAGTAAAATAAACAGTTTTGTTTTATTCCATTAACTACTGACAACATTACTCCCAAATTCCAAATAAAAATATTGTCATTTAGAGTATTTATTTGTTGAAAATAACAACTGGTCAAAATAACCAAAAAAAGATGCATTGTTTTCAGACCTCAAATAATGCAAAGAAAACAAATTCATATTCATTTTTCAACTACAAAATACTAATGTTTTAACTTAGGAAGAGTTCAGAAATCAATATTTGGTGGAATAACCCTGATTTTTTATCATAGCTTTCATGCGTCTTGGCATGCTCTCCACCGTCTGTCACATTGCTGTTGGATGACTTTATGTCACTCCTGGCACAAAAATTCAAGTAGCTCGGCTTTGTTTGATGGCTTGTGACCATCCATCTTCCTCTTGATCAAATTCCAGAGGTTCAGGTCTGGAGATTGGGCTGGCCATGACAGGGTCTTGATCTGGTAGTCCTCCATCCACACTTTGATTGACCTGGCTGTGTGGCATGGAGCATTGCCCTGCTGGAAAAACCAATTCTCAGAGTTGGGGAACATTGTCAGAGCAGAAGGAAGCAGATGTTCTTCCAGGATAACCTTGTACTTGGCTTGATTCATGCAGCCTTCACAAAGACAAATCTGCCCGATTCCAGCCTTGCTGAAGCATCCCCAGATCATCATCGATCCTCCACCAAATTTCACAGTGGGTGCAAGACACTGTGGCTTGTAGGCCTCTCCAGGTCTCCGTCTAACCATTAGACGCCCAAGTGTTGGGAAAAGCTGAACATTTGACTCGTCAGAAAAAATGACCTTACTCCATTCCTCTACAGTCCAATCCTTATGGTCTTTTGCAAGCTTCAGCCTGGCTCTTCTTTGCTTCTCATTGATGAAGGGCGTTATTCTAGCTTTGCACGACTTCAGCCCTGCCCCTAGGAGCCTGTTTCGAACCGTCCTTGCCGTGCACTTCACCCCAGCTGCTGTTTGCCATTCATTTTGTAGGTCACTTGATGTCATCCTACGAATGAGTTGACGGTCATCTCCGTCAGTGGACAGTCGTTTTCGCCCACTGTAAGTCTGTAGCTTTGTTGTCCCCAATGTCCGTTACTTGACCTTGTTTTTATGGACCGCCGTCTTCGAAAGTTTCATGATGGAAGCAACCTGACCCTCACTGTATCCCTCTGCCAGTAAAGCCAGAATCAAACCCTGCTTTTCCTCACTCAAAGCTTTTCTTTTCAACTCTTTTGCCATGCTGAATAGTTTTTTTATTCAAATTACCTTTGAGGTACTACTTGCACTGTTTTTGCCATCCAGCTGGTCCTATTGCAAGAGGATAGTGATGACCACAGCAGTGGTTTTTATACTTTTCCTCATTAAATTAGATTTGGTTTAGGTAATCACCTAATCAGTACCTCATTAAGTAAAATGAGGTGTGCCTGTGTTGGAATATAACAGACACTGGAATGGAATGGCTGCCATACATGTAGAGATGCTGATTTAAGAAAATTTAGGAGTGGTCTCGTAATTTTTTCCAGAGCTGTATATGTGTATGTATATAAAATAATCTGATGAGCCTAAACATTATGACCACCTACTTATTATGCTGTTGGTCCTCCGAATGCCGCAAAAACTAGGCCTGACTGCTGCGGTAGGGACTCTACAAGACCCCTGAATGTGGCCTGTGGTATCTGGCACCAAGGCATTAGCATCAGATCCTTCAGGTCCTGTAAGTTGCTAGGTGGAGCCACCGTGGTTCGGACTTGTCGGTCCAGCACATCTCACGGATGCTCAATTGGATTGAGATCTGTGGGATTTGGAGGCCTGGGCAACATCTTGAACTCTTCATCATGTTCCTCAAGCTATTCCCGAACAATGTGTGCAGTGTGGCAGCGTATATTATCCTGCTGAAAGAGACCAGTGCCATCGGGGGAATACCATTGCCATGAAGGGGTGTACCTGGTCTACAACAATGTTTAGGTAAGTGACCCGTGTCAAATTGACATCCACATGAATGCCCGGACCCACGGTTTTCCAGCAGAACATCACCAGAGAATCACACTTCCTCCATAGGCTTGTTGTCTTTCCACAGTGCATCCTGGTGCCATTACTTCCCCACATAAACAGTACACGTAAACAGCTGTATACGTGATGCAAAAGAAAACGGGACTCATGCAACCTTCTTCCACTGTCCTAAGGACCGGTTCCAGTTCCGATGCTCGCATGTCCATTGTCGGCACATTAGACAGTGGACAGGGGTCATCATGGGCACTCTGACCAGTCTAAGGCTACACAGCCCTATACGCAGCAGTTTGCAATGCCCATTTCTCCTGCATCCAACACACTGACTACGCAAACCTTGACATGTCCCTTGTTAGGAGATTGTCAACGTTATTCGCTTTACCTGTGAGTGAACGTTATTCACTTTACCCGCAAGCTACCAGCATTCTCTCTTCGGGGCGGTAACATTCTCTCTTCAGGGCTGCAGCATTCTCCGTCCAAGTGTTGGTCTGTGCCCCTTTAAAGTGTGCTGCTGTTGGGGTGCAGCCAGTGCTCTGGCCTACTCCCCAGGCTCGTCGACTGCTTCTGGGACACTGGAAGGCTCCTGGGGCTCTGCTGGGCAGCTGGGAGGCTTGTCTGCGTCTGTCGGGGCTCTGGGAGACTCCTTGAGTGCTACTGGGGCTCCGGGCTCTTGGGTGCTGCCAGGGTTCTGAAGGCAGCCTTGATATTTTCCAGGGCATCTGCCCAGTCATTGTTGTTGCACTGTAGCTGGGCGTGGAGCTCCGACAGTTGTGCATTATCCTCCCACGGGCCCCGAACAATATCCTCATGCCTTGTCGGTGGGGGAGAGGAGACACCAAATACGGCTGTTCTCTGTGTTTCTATCCCTGGGCTATGCCCGTTTCCTCCAACAGTGTAATGGGGAGAGACACAGGGAAAGGACACAGAGGATATGTCCAGAGCCCTGGTGGGCTTTTCATTTCTTACTTTTATCTACTTCTTTCCTCTTTTGACCTCACCCTTTTCCAGTTCACCCCACTCACAAAGCAGGCAATGCACTTTCTCTAATCTTCACTAGATGCTGTCTATTTACCAATCTCATCACTAACCCACTCCAGTCACGTCACCACTTCTTCATCTCCTCCCTTTCTCTCTCCTCCACCCTACACTGTATGCTCCCACACACCTTATGCTGCCGCAATACTCGTTTTCTTTCCCCAACGGCTCCCCCCTCCCCCATCCTACTGTCCCTCCCGTCTGTCTCCTGAGTCTCCTGAGTCTTCCTCTTTCACCCTACTCTCTTGGCTTTTCAAGTCCTACGACTATCACTGCCCCCTTTCCTCCCGGCTCTGCTCTCCCATCCTGCTCTGTGGCTAAATGACACTCTGTCGTTCTTTGCTAACATCAACGCAGTGACTTGCTCCTGCAGGTTTATGCTCTGTAACATTCGTAGAGTACGACCTTACCTCACACAGGAAACAGCTCAGGTACTTACCCAGGCAATTGTTATCTCACGTCTGGATTGCTGCAACTTACACTTGGTAGGGCTCCCGATGTGCCCTACCAAAGCTGGCCTGCTTGGTGTTCAATCTTTCCAGGTTCTCACGTCACCTCGCTTTTTCGCACACTCCATTGACTTACAGTTGAAGCTCATATTCTCTACAAGGCCATGGTGCTTGCCTATGGAGCAACAAGAGCAGCTTATACTCTTTACTTTCAGGCAATGCTCGAACCCTACATCCCTACTTGTGCTCTTCTTTCAGCCACCTCTGGGCTCTTAGCTGTGCCGCCCCTTTGAGGCAGTTATCGATCCACTGTTCTCTGTCCACTGAGTCTGTGCCCATTTTCAGAAAACATTTTCTGAAATCCTACATTTTACATAGAGTACCTAAATCAGTTCCACTACCACCACCTCTGTATGTTGTCTTTTGTAAACTTTCCCTGTTATTTAAATTCTTTGTATTGTCTTCTTTCCAGAACTGATTTTTGCCAGTAACTAATTCACTGATTACAATGCATTATTACCAAGCTGTGTGGTAGTTTCATCTAGCTTTCTAAAAATTATAAGACCAAAATATACGCCTTTCTCGGGTATGCCTTTAACAGGTTTGCAGACCTGAATTTGGCAAGTTTCTCCCATTCCTCCTTGCAGATCCTTTCGGTTGCTGTCACATTGGATGGGGAACATCAGTGAACTATGATTTTCTGGTCCCCCCCACAGATCTGTAATGGGGTTCACGTCCAGTGGCTGAGCCATTCACAAACATTCACAGACTTGTCCTGAAGACCCTCCAGAATTGTCTTTGCAGTATGCTTCGGGACATTGTGATGAAAGACAAATCTTCGTCCCTCAAGGTAATTTGCGTTCTGAATCAAGTTTTCTTCATGCACCTCTTTATGTTTTGCTCTGTTCATCTTTCCCTGAATTGTGACCAGTCTCTCATTTCCTGCCATTGAAAAGCATCCTCATAGCATGAAGCTCCCACCACCATGCTTCACTGTTGTGATGGTATTATCCACATCTCTGCAGGGATAGCTCTGATAGAGTGGCAATTGAGTTCTTGGTCACCTCCCTGACCAAGGCCCCTTCTTGCCCTGTTACTGTGTTTGGCTGGACGGCCAGATCCAAGAGTCTTGATGGTTCCAAACATCTTCCATCACAGAATAATGTAGCCAACTGTGCTCCTGGGATGTATTCTTGCTAAGCTTCACCAAAATATTTGACCAATAAAAAAAAAACATAATTAAGATTGTATCTAATAATATTTTTGTTTTCGTATGTTTTCTTCAAATTGGGAAGTGGCTGAATCTCTACCAGAGAAGAGATCATCGGATGGGGTGAAAAAGTGCCTCAATCTCAGTATGTGTAGGTCATGAATTTCATGTTGTCTGGCTAAAAGGAGTACGAACGCCATACCAATTGATTGATTGACACTGAGTGTGGATGTCCTCAGTTATGTTTTTCTACTTCAGTGGCTAGCTAACTAAAAGTTACCCTTTTCTAAATGGCCATGGTTGGCTTTCAACACATACATGTTATTTCCTACCATTTTCGGGGACTTATTTTTGTTTGACTGTGCCAATTTTACCATCAGTGGCCAAAAATCCTGGAATTCATTCTTAAAATAGCATGACTTATTTACTGGACATGGAATCACAGTGGCCGTCATCAAATGACTAGGCCTATTTCAGTTCATGTCACTGAATAACCAAATTGAATGCAAGTTGAGGTTGTTGATGTTTTTATGTAGAGGCAGGTATGCCCTGGGATCATTGCCAAGTTCCAACTACAGTCACAGCAGCTGTAACATTGAACAGAATTTGACATTGAACACTTCCTGAACTCAATCCAATAGATCAACTGGACATTGCAGTTTGCATCAATGGGCCTTGAAATGTGATTCCACGCACATCATCAGACAGATTACAATGGAAAGTGGTCTGCTACATGAGACCCAGTCAGTGCCCTAGTCTTATTTCACTTCCTCACTGCCCTGCTGCTATACCTGGACATAGTTATAGTCTTAGCATGGCCAACAGATCTGCTCCAGGATATGAGCTAAGCTCACAAGAAGAAAAGTCTGAAAGGGATCATTAGGTCAGCGAACCAAGTCGTCATGAGAAAATTGGGGATCAATGTTATCAAAATCGAAAGATTATCCTATAAATCAAAAGATGAATCTTCAGTGTTTCTAAACTCCGTAACCCTTGATCCTTAATTTGTAACCACACAGCCAAACAAAGAATAGGTAAATTATTAAACAAGTGACAAGCTTCACCAGAAACATCTTTTTCATTTTAGTGTCCCTAACAGCAGTCCACAATGTCCTGACAACACTTAATTCATTATTCATTTTCAGAGGCGTCACTCGTCTCTATTCTCACGACTACAACAACACTGGTGGCACACACACAGAAATATTCTAATTTAATTTATTTTTAATGTGCACACTTCAATAGGCTACGCGCAATTATTCCAAAATGTAACTTTTGGAAAAACTGTTCTCAGTGCTCAAAGCTAATAGTAAACACAAGTGTTTTTTTTGCCAAGATAAAAATATCAGTGACAAATATAGAAAGATGCAACAACTAATGTTGCAAATAGGATTGTGGCTATGTTAGCTTGAAAATAAAAAGAAAGTTTAAATCAATACAAAAATTTAAGTAATAATTAAAAATAATGCTGGCTAATGGCATATGAGGGTTTATAAAATAACTCCCTCAATTTTTTAGTGAAATTTGGCAAAGCAAATTGTATTACTTTTAAATATGAATACTTTCATAAAGCTGACTGTCCCTATTCAAGGTGGATAATGAATGCATAACAGGCACTGGCCCTCTCTCATGAATTGATCTGAACTAACTACGTCAAGTATGTCACCAGCTTCAAACCTTTAGATGTTTATTTTTATCATCCAATATTATAATTGCTAAACATAACTGACCATTTGGCATATTTATAACGTAATTTGCAACAGCTCATCTTCCCTTTGGTACTGTTAAATCTGCACTTCCATATGATTCAGAGACGTGATCAAAAGTGTAATTTTACACCCGATGTGCTTTCTCTTTCTCCAGACTGATCTACTCCATTCATTGGGGTGATGAACGCAGACCTTGATGTGAATGAGTTTGAAGTTGTCATCGGTATGCAGTTGTGCAGAAGAGCCATCAAAAAAGCACCTTCATGGGAGGATTTAAAATACAAATAAAACATACTGTAATGGCCCATGCAAACTTTACCTATTATCTGTCTTGGCCTGAGTTGCTGTGTTCGCCTGTATTGCAATTACTTCAGCTCCATCATCCTAGTTCCCCATTGTGTAGCTGAATCTAGATGGCTGAATACAAATGTGATTACTAGTCATTGTTTTTCACTGCTTTTCCGAGCAACATTATTTTCAGCTGCGGCCAAGATGATGCAAACCACCACGATGGAATTACAGCAAACATTCTGCAGCTCTTCAAGAGACACAGTGCCCTCTAAAATGGTTGACACCCTCAGAAAAGATTAGCAAAGATGGCTATGAACAAATATCATCTTTATTTAGCAAGTTGTATCATCTGTAACTTAATCTTATAATCAAAGTACAAGAAATATATCCTTTAATTCATGTTAAGTTATTCAAAGAAAAAACAAATTTTTCTTTTCTCAAAACCATGTGAGTCATGATTATTGACAATGACATCCATGCATTCAGTACTTTGTATGCCTCTCCTTGGAAGATAACACCATTATGTCTTCTCTTATAATATTTGAGCTGGGGGGTTGGACATACAGCAGGGCTCCTGGCAGACTTGATAGTCTTGCCTAGTGAAAAGATATATAGGCAAAAAATAAAATATCCTTGCAAAATCTTCAGATCCTTTCAAGTCCTTGGTCCTTCTTCCACACTGCTTTTCAGGAGAGTCTAGAGGGTTTCAAACTAGGTGAGAGGACTGGGGCAGCCACTACAAAAGGCTGATTTTCTGGTAATTTCTTTGTGGATCTGGAGGAATGCATTTAATCATTGTCCAGCTGGAAGATCTGATAACATCACATGATTCCGTGTAAAGTGGCTCTAAAACGTATCCACACCCCTTAGACACTTCCTCATTTTATTGTGTTACAACATGAAATCAAAATGGATTTAACTCAGGGGTTTAGCCACTGACCAACACAAAAAACACTACACCAACTTGGAGCCTCAAACACAAAAAGAAAATAATTGATTGAACAAGTATTCAACCTTTTTAGTCAATATTTGATAGAAACAGTTTTGGCAGCAATTACAGCCATGCATCGATTTGCACATACAAGCTTTGCACATCCAGACACAACATTTTTGTTCCATTCTTCTTTGCTCAAACTCCATCAAGCTTGGATGAGGTCTTTTGCTGAGTAGCAATGTTCAAATCTTTACACATATTCTGAATTGGATTTAAGTGCAATATATTTTATAAACATATTGTTTGTTTTTATTTCTATTTTAAAATGTGTTACTATGTGGACCTCAGGTAGAACAGCCGCTGCTTCATCAAAAATAATTGAGAATCTGAATATGTATATAAAATATAGATGTGATATATAAATGATTAGGTTTACAGGATGAACGTGATTGTCAGTTGTGTTACTGTTGTCTATCAATGGAAGACCCATAGTTTCACAATAATTGTTGTATTGACACTTCTCAGGGTATCTGCTAGATTACATGAATGAGTTTAGCAAAAAGGAGTCTGATAATTCATATTCTCCTTTCTTGTTACTAAAAATAGCACTCATTTTTATTCCACAGCACGATTAAATAATTTTTGAGGGCGGGTCATTAATCCATTTAAGGAGAACGCCCACATGGTATTGCTCTAAGAAGCCAGAGCTAATTTTATATGCAGATAGAGAGGAAAGCCAACATAAAAACGATACAAAAGAACTGTATCTCTACCATCTACAGTTCATTGGAGTCTTTACTTAATTTAATTAATCTGAACTCCAACCCTCCAATGTATAAAGACACATCATCCTGAGATATGTTTTGAAACATTCCTTGGTTTTTTATAACATCACTTAATCAGACAATATAAGTATTACCCTAGGTTAGAAACAGTAGTTGAGTATTTAGAGTTGTAGTCGAGTCCAAGTAATGTTAAGAATATTTGTCACGTCTTAACGGTGGTTGCATCAGGACACAGGCGCAGGGGTTCAGACAAAGGTTTTTGCTGGACTGTGTAAGCGGAGCCAACCAAGAAGAGCGAATGTCTCTTACTGACAGAGGGAGGGAGGGAGTCAGTGAGGGAGTCAGTGAGGGAGGGAGTGACTGACAGGCAACCCCTTGTTAAATAACGTAGTGGTTAGAGATGCAGATCTGCAAACAATAGGTCCTGTGTTTGAATCTTGTCACAGTCAAAACAAATTATGCATTAGGATTTGTTCCGGATAGACAAAAACTACACAGGATAAAACCTTCAGTAGTTACGTTATAGTAAGCCTAAAATAAAACTGTTTACAGTTATATTGTGACTATTTCTGGTGGATTTTCGAAGTATGCGTCCGTGCACGCTTTTTGGGTCAAGATAGACAAAAACTTTGCTGGCTACAACCTTCAGTAGCTATGTTATATTAAGCCTAAACTAAAACTGTTTACAGTTATATTGCGACTGTTTCTGGTGGATTTTCGAAGTACGCATCCGTGCATGCTTTTTGGAGTAATATAGGCTAAATCAAAACCCCATAGGCAGTAAAATAATAGGGGTTTCCACGGTTCTCTTGATGAAAAAGTCAGTTATCATCACCTATATTGATAGGCCTAGTTATTGTATCAAAGTCATTCACGAATGAAAGAAAAACTGACGTTTTTGTGCCATGAAATGAAATAGCTTTGGCAGTGTATAGTTCATCTTCAGTCTCACTAGCAACTGCTCAATTCTTATGACTATACCAAGTAGTAAGTTAGTAGATACTAGTAAGCCTATTACTGGCTAATCAATCAATCAAATTTATTTATAAAGCCCTTTTTACATCAGCAGTTGTCACAAAGTGCTTTTACAAAACACCCGGCCTTAAACCCCAAGGAGCAAACAACAGTAGTGTTGAGTCAGCAGAGTGGCAGCTGAAATCGTCAGGTATCGTCTTGATCTGCAACACAACAAGGAGGACTTTGGACAGGGACAGCAACGAGTCTTTCAAGCCTGGTACTCCGCAGGTGTGGGCCAAGACCTCATGTCCTCCTAAGTTTAAAATGGCAGGAGACAGGGAAAATTTAGAAAATGCATTCCTTAGAACTACGAGCAGTGGCAAAAGCTATACATTTTATAGATGCTATTTGTGGTGGAGGTAATCTTAATAAGAAACGTTAGTCAGTTTAACACAATGCTTAATGATGTCTAGTGAAATATTCAAACTTGGCGTGATGTTAATGCCTGACAAAGTTATCTAATGTTGAGATGCTATAACAACACTGGGCAAACGTGTGGCGTAGTGGTTATGGACACAGCCTCTCACGTGGGAGACCCGGGTTTGAGTCCATTGAGGGAAACAATAGTTATCACTTTGAATTGCAGGCCGGCAGAACTAGGCTTGCCTCGTTCCTTTTCTGTTTTAACCCGAAGCTTACTAAACATACAACACAGACTAACTAACAGACATACTAACACAGACGTCACATAACACAATGACAGATACGAAACACTAGGGCAGGTGGAACTTAAATAGGGACATAAGGATGGGGCAATCAAGACACAGGTGAAAGCGGTTACACTGACAAGACTAAACTGAACATAGAAAAAGGCAAACTAGAACTAAAACACACAGTACATATAAACTGAACGACTGGCACGGCACAGGCCATGGCCGGGCCGTTACCATAGTCAGATTACCATCACGTTATATCCAGATGTTGTTAGTTCAAGTCCCTGGAAGTTATTTTTTTTACTGAACAGTGAACCACTTACATTAAAACGACCATATCATTTCATCACTTGTAATGCTTTAAGACCATCTAGGACAATTTACTCCTGAGGACTTGAGAACAAACTTCTTACAACAATCCTACAATGGACCTCATGGAGAAATGATTTGTTATGCACTGATGATGTGAGACCCTAGGCTATTGCCTGTTATTATGCCTAATGATAAGTTTGCTACTGCCTACAACTTTTGAAGGCAAAGTTTCACTTACAGAATCAGTTGTCTGCAACATCCGTAGTGTATTCAATTGAAAGCCATTTCAATGTGTCTGTTTTCTGAAGGCAAGGGTTTATCCTTCACAGCCAAGAATAACACAGCCATTTTACATTTAATTTAATCACTTGTCTGTGTTGGTATTATCCATTCAGAAACAGATAATAGAAAACCTTCAGATAAAACACAAGGCATAATAACTGTCTTTGATATGAACAGTTTATTATTCCGTCGAGAGCTCTGGATGACCTTCATTTCTTGTTTGCGTTCTAATTCTTTTGTTTTCTTCCTCTGCTGTTTCTGCCCAGTATCACACTAACGGATTTAATTGTGTTTCATTCAAGCCCTTTCAATTTAGGATTTTGAAGAGTGGTCCTTTGAAATGTGAAACTGTGATTAAAGAATCTCTCTGAATAATCAAACATTTGGAGACAAATCCATAGGCACCAGGGTCTCAACGAGGCAACCGTCAAACAAGATCTGAGAATGAAAACACGCTTACCTGTACAGGTGGCAGTGGGATCCCAACGGACCGGAGGAAACCTGGCCCCAGTAGAAGATGGCGGGCAATATGGTGGTTCCCTACCAAGAGCTGTTCCCCAGCAGAGCAGAGCAGACATGGCGTTGGTGGTTCTCCCACAGAGGCAGGCCTGATCACCAGTAGTGGCTGGAGACATGAATTGTCCCTGCCCGCCAATGATGCTCACAGCCATAGCCAATGATGCTTCCAGGGCCAAAGAGGCTGAGTATTCACATCCAAGAGTTAGAGTCGTGGCTGGCAAATTTGCCTGGCTCCGAGAGGCGACGTCCTCCCGCTGCCCTCCGTATGATGGTACTGGGTCCTTCACTGAGATCTGCTGGGCAGTGCCGGGATCCAAACTGCTGCTCTACAATGCAGGAAAAGAAGCTGCAAACGGAGATATGTGCCATAGGATCATCAAGCGTGGAGATACCAATGGGGGTATCACATCGGAAAGCCTGAAGCCAAATTCTACCAGAACCCTGGACTGTGTGGATTGTGCGCTGTACTGTCTTTGTGGGCCTTCATATTGAAGTGCTGAAAGCAAAGTAACAGCAACAGAAGTACTGTGAAAGACAGCGGTTTGCTGTTCTGTGACCTGTTGACACCGCCTCTGGTTAAAGGGTGTAAGAGCTAACATACACAGGGAAATGTATTTAAACACACACGCACCACACAGGAATCGGGTGTGTGGATATGGTAATGGTGATGTACTAGGGAATAGCTTCTGTATACCCATACACCCACGTTCTCTGACTGGAAAAATGCTGCCGTGTATTTTGCGCAATGGAACTATCTGACCATCGCAAGGCTGGTGTCGTGGAAAACCGCTAAATGAGAGAAATATGGATAGCTAGCAGCATCTGGCCGATCAAAGAGTGCATGATCAGTGGGTGGACAAACTGTTGGATGGATGTGGAAAACCCCAGCTTTATCACCAAATAGACTGAAATGTTGATGCTTCTGCTCCTGTTCAGGTTGGCACAGCTGCGTGGCTTTGGCCCCCGAGGACTGGAGGCTCAGCCCACCACACCAACCCCACCATCTGTTACTGCAAGAGAGGAAAACAGGGCCGGGAGTACTCCACTGTACACTGCCTTTCTGATTCGGAGGGACCACACTGCTGTGAGCCTAGTGTACAGATGTTTCTCTGTTTTCGCACCAGCCTAGAAATTAATATCTTACCGTTCCTCACTGCAGTTCTTCACTGTAATCCTCACAGTATCACCGACATGCTTTTGTAATACACTAGCCTTCCTGTCATCGCGGTATACCTGAGCAGTAAGGCCAGAGGGGATGTGCTGTATGGTGTGTACCACTGCCAAGGGCTTTTTTCACATGACATAAGGCAGTGTGCCTGGATAAAGCCTTAGTCATGGTTAATTGGCCATATATCACAAAGTATACGAAAACCAGTTACAAAAGTAATTAGAACAGGAAAGAGTTCATTATGGTGAATTTCGTCAAGTTCGGCTAGTAAGCAACTAGGACTCGAACATGATACTTTCAAATGTACCAAATGAAACATCTGGACACCTAATACAAAAGCACTAGAATTACAGTGACGTCATACATTTATCCAGCCTATAGATGTCCTGTCTCTTCAGCTTATCAGCTTTGTAGAAGATTAAAAACAAGGTAAAGACAGAGGCATTTAAATACAGAGGGAGTCAGTCAGATAAATTGTACTGAAGCAGCAGACAGATAGAGAGAGTGAAGGAAGGATAGAGGAGCCCATCAAAGTATAAGAGTGTTTCCATAAAAAAGGGCCAGTTTGTGACATTGGAGTTAATATTTCAAAATTGTTTGATATACATTTAAATATGACTTTCTTCTTCAAATGCAATGACAGATAGATATAGATAGGAATTATACGACCATAACTCCACCAACAAAACATCTGCGTCATGGATGCGTCACATTATGTCTGTTAATCCTTTGGTAAATTTTATAATTTATAGCCATGTTATAAATTTCTGAAGAATGAAAAAGTTAAACTACAGATTTATATACATTTATTCTATCATTTATTTACAGTACATAGTACAGCAAAAGTCTAGTTAAATACATTGGGTTTCATTAATGAAAATCATTGACAAATAATATTCAGCATATATATTAATAATCAATATACTCTTACACATCAAATACTGGTGCCTACTTTTGTTGTTTCCTCCACACCTTGCCTTTTTTTTACAAGTGGACTGGAGCCCGAGGGGAGGAACCGTCACTCCTCTAAACTACTGTGCTTTGAGAGGGAGGTGAGGAAAGGAGGAAACACGGCGAGAATCTCAATTGCGTTTCCTTGCTTCCTCATGTACTTTCTTCTTACCTCTTTCTCAAAACCCATTGAATTACTGTTAATAAAAATGTTTATTGAATACAACCGCCCTTCCTTTTCTGCCACCAGCCAGAAGGCATGGAGATACACTTTCACATCGTCCTGTGAACTTGGAGGGAGGCAGCCTCTGTGTAGTCAACAAGCAGGGGCTGGTGAGGAGGGGCAGCCCAACTCTCAGCCTCTAGCCTGGCCAGCCACTAGCTGACCATGTTGAGGGAGACAGCCAGCTGGTGTGCCAATTGCTACTGCTGGACAGGCAGCTTGACTGTTTCCTCCATCCTGAGTTACTCTATAGGAGGGGGGAAATGCCACCGCGAGGTGGGCAAAATATTCAGGCGAAACAGCAAACGTGATGATATGATGCCCACTGCTAATATAATCTGGGTGGTGTTCATTGGAGTTCAAAGGGTTTCAGTCTGTTTAGTAGCTAATGAGTACAACTCCGACTGGCTGGAGGGCTACTGTATGCAAGCATGACTTGGTCATGTTCAACAATTCAAGTTCAATCATGGATTTACTGGCTGGAACTCAGTCTTGTGTTATTGATGCCGAATGATAGTTATTTACTGTACCACAGGCCAAGCACATAATTTGCTATAGTTTGACAGAAAATTGAATGAGGGAGAAAACTGTAAGGACTATATTTACTTTATTTAACTTTATTTTAATAAATCTATTTAAAAAAAACTATAGTAAGGTTTCACCATTTTTCAAATTTCAGATGTAAAAGAGATACATGGCCCTAAACTAGCTAGTTATTCAAAAAGAGAGAGGAGGGGAGCTCTTTGTAACTGTTCTGATCATTCGTTCTTTCATGTCTTATCAGGTATAGACCCAGAAATTAACTGAACATCTTGTGGACAGACTAACTTGGTCTATTATAGCCTATTTTCCCCTCTGTAGTCAAATGTCTCACCTAACAGACAGCGTGTGACATTGTCACAAAATAATTATATTTGGGTGTTTATGGTAGAGACTTTTCCTTCACTGTCCATCTTGCTTTTCTATATCTGTCAGTTTAAGTGATAACTTACCTCTTGAGCTAGAAAACGGTAACATTCTGAGAGAAGATAAGCTAGGGAACAAGATCTAGTTTTCAATTTACACCTGTGACTTTTACAGACCACAAGATGTTGGAATCTGACTGTTGGGCTGGTTTAAAATTCTACACTACCTTCATAATTTTTTTGTGTTTTTCAGTTTTTTTTATACACCACAGCAATAAAGGTCTATTATATTTCATTGTCATAAAATATTATAACTTCCTAACTGTCATCTAATTGTTATATGATCCATGGTATGACCATCTTAAAACATCTCCATATACAGTACTAAACACCTTAGGGCTTTAAAATAACCTACAGAAAGAAAATGAGAAAATGTATGTAGGCCCATTACATCTTTACTAAATTATGTACAGTCTGTTAAACATGTTTGCATTGTATATTGTAAGAACCTAATTTTATATCATTATGCAAATATATTGTTAAACCTTTAGCCTGTGGCGTTTACTGGCCATAATCTTTTAACAAGTGTGGTATCTTATTTCCAAAAATGCTTAATCAGAAGTGCTTTATAATTTCTTACCGAGCTGCTGAATATGTGGGTATATGTCCTTGTATTCCCAGCCCATGTGTTTTAATTCTGTCAATAAAATAAATTTATTGGTACATTTATTGGTAAAACCTTGCCAATTTAACTCTGCTTCATGTCATTCACAAGATTTGTCCCGAGTATATCCCCATGTGTTTTAAAAAGGAGGTGACGCGCATGAGGGATCTGAGACATAGACACATGGCCGGTACTCGGCATAAGTGACATAAGCGGTTGCTTAGGGCCCCTGACCGTTAGGGAGCCCCGACCGGCAGAGGAGATGGGGCCCCAAATCTAATTTTGCTTAGGACCCCAAAAGACTAGATTTGGCACTGAATGGACATGCCAAACATTGTCTACAACCAAGATTGCATTTGGCATTGATAAGGCTTAAAATAGCATGTCTAAATATAGTTAAAGACACCATAATTGCTCCCGTGGCCATATATTAAGACTTTTGGTTCCATTCAAATACATTTATTTTAAAATTAAAGGAAATTAAAGGAATAACAAGCAATCAATATTTTTAAAAATAATAATGATATTTTTGACAAGGATGTCAGCTAGGATGTCAGCATGATACCAGAAATCACATTGTTCCATGGTAATGTGTGAAAGAGTAGGCCTAAAAGTCTTTACACAATACACTCACGTGTCTAAAAAACGTCTGTCAACTGTGCTGCTAACTTTGTTCGGCAGTTTCTCAAAAATGTGTTCCAGCGGTATGACATCATAAAAAGACTGTTTAGGAACACGTCTTTGATGCATCCAAATGTGTGAATTGTGAATCATGAAAAAGGCTAAAGATGTTGACAAAAAAGAAAATATCTCAAGCCATTCTCAGTAGACCCCTTTATTCAGAGGCTAGTTTGATGAAAATTAGAATGCTGTTACATTCGGTTACTGTTAAGATCGGCTTTTTTGGGTCTTAACATGTTCCATTTGGGTTGTATGAAATTGTCACATTTGCACATATTTTTTAGGACATCACCTGTGTTTCACAGGGTGAACAAGGAATAATATAATAATAATAATAATAAGACATGTGCTTATATTTCTCCTATTTTACACTTCTAGAAGTGTGTAATAAACTTGTGTGAAATGGAAATGTGTTTTGTCACATACCATTTCTCCCAAGACCCGAGTGGTTGTGGCCAGGTTGTACCCCTTCCAACTATTTTCCTTCAGCGATTAGGGTTAATGCTAATGTTGTGCTCAAGGGCACATTGACAGATTTTCCACATTGTTGTCTCTAAAATTCCAACTTTCTAAAGGCTCTAACAGCTAGGCTACCTCCTGGGCACTGAAAGATAAAGGGAAAGATAGCGAGACGTGAAGAGATAAATAGCAGAGGCAGACAGAGAGAAAAAAAACGTGGGAAGAGGAGAAAGACGAGGAAATTTAGTAGAGAAAGAAAGGCAGAGAAGGAGACAGAGGAAGAGTTTAGCTGGAGAGCCATGGGAGGAAAGTGAAGATGTGTGCTAGCCAGGCGTCCTTTTGCAGTATGTGATGGTGCTATTATTTCATGAGTCCATCAGAGACATCATTTTTATAGACATGATGTGTTTCTCACAGAGAATGGGATGTGCAGCGGTGTGACTGAATGTTTGCATGCTGCTCCTATCAACTCTAAACGTTAGTGACTAGGGCCAGGCTAAAGAGGCCCGTTCTCTAGGCCAACTGACTGGCCACTGGGCTCATTAGGAGGCAGTGGTCAATCAAGCATTAAGTGTTTAGGCTGAAGCAAATACACAGGCAACACTCCTGCAGAGCAGGGAGCAGCCATTGGCTACTGTATGCTCCAATTTGCTACATAATCAACCTCTTCAGTGCAAGCGTACCAAATTGCTGAACCTTGACCTTGTATTTATTGTCATTAACAGTAGCTTTTGGATCAGGCATTAGTGGGTGTTTTCTGCCTCGTGTAAAGAAACATTTGTTGTTGTTGCTTTTACTAATGCGACAAATAAAGGGTATTTTGTAGAAGGGTTTGCTGAAAGGGATTAGAATCACAGTTAGTCCTATGTACATGTACTCATACTCGTAATACTGTATTTGTCAATTTAGTTGTATAATCCCCTCCCCTGTTTTCCTCCTCTCCCATTTCTGTGATTTGTAATAATGGCCTTGATTCATCCCAAAAACTCCCAGCAGATTCCGGCATGTCAAAAATCCTGACGTGTCCAACATAATCACACTGCAAAGTATTTTCAGTCACCTACTATTGCTGAGCAGTAAGGCCTAAAAATAATTTAGCGGTATATTAAACATTTCGGACTGTAAAAGTAAATATCACGTTATATACACTTTTTTCTATTAATCACATTAAAAAAATTTGAGTACAAGACTTGAGGATAGTAACTACCTGATTTTTAGTTAACTATAGCGTTTCTGTGTTGTTCATTTAGTATGCTGTGTATTAGGTCTAATATAACAAATACAGTAAACTTCAAAACAATACAATTAACTGACACTACTACTTGTTGAAGATAACCCTATTCATAGATTTCATGTGTCGTCACAGTATTGTTTTGGGGGTGATGACCAACTGACAATTCTATTCAATGCTTCGTCAATGTGAGTTGATAAAAATGTGGTCTAAAGTGCATTATTAAGGCTTGAAAACATGATACCACCTCTATAGAAAGCAAATAATTAGTAGCTAAACATTGTATCAATGTTTTAGTTAGCTAATGTTAGCATCAATACTAGCTATTCTTGAAGGAATTTGCTAGCTAATGACAACATTGCCATCTAAGTACATTTGATAATGTAACGATGATTGCATCGTAGTTTTCAACTAATTACTACTTCAGGCTTATGAAAACAAATTTTGTATTTCCAAGTCCCTGTAGGGTAATTTTGACAAAACGTTTAAAGTCATAACTTACTGTATGCCCCGTTCAACTTCTGGTCATAAATATGGCTGTGGTGTCTATAGAATGCTATTTACCAAGTCAAAAACACGAATGAGTGACGGAAATAAACATGTGAATAGTGTCTTAACTCCTCTGTGCATGTTTTGTTTTGAAATTACAGAGGAGTTAGCTTGTATTACCGAAACTGTCAGCATAAATATTTTGCTGATAGCTGTTTTCAGCTAGTAGTCCATATTTTTTCATAAACCATGTCCAAATTATTGGGGAAGCACATTTCTAACTAATAGTTGATTTTGTCATTGGGGAACTGAGGGCAGTCTGTGTGGTCTCTTCTCTTCTCCACTCATGTTTGCTTACAGATAGCACGTGTGCGGTGTGTACATTTGTTTATGTGTTTTCATTAGGCAAATTAAATTCTCTTTGTGATTATGGTCTTTATACAACAAGTTACATCACACAAACCTCACTGTAGCACTGTTTATTCTGTTTGTTCTGTTATACTGTTTATTCTTTAGCACAGTAAGGTCCACAAATGCATGCTTTGTGCTTTGTCCTCAGGGTACTCATTGGAATACGTAAACTATTATACCTAAATCTATGGCACCTGATTTTGTATGATCAACGTCAGCCTCGAAACCTTAATGACTTGGAGAAGATCTGCAAAGAGGAGTGGGACAAAATCCCTCCTGAGATGTGTGCAAACCTGGTGGCCAACTACAAGAAACGTCTGACCTCTGTGATTGCCAACAAGGATTTTGCCACCAAGTACTAAGTCATGTTTTGCAGAGGGTTTGAATACTTATTTCACTCATTAAAATGTAAATCAATTTATAACATTTTTGACATGCGTTTTTCTGGAGTTTTTTGTTGTTATTCTGTCTCTCACTGTTCAAATAAACCTACCATTAAAATTATAGACTGATAATTTCTTTGTCAGTGGGCAAACGTACAAAATCAGCAGGGGATCAAATAATTTTTTCCCTCACTGTATGTTACAAATGCCATTAAAATCTATCATATGTTACTAACGCTAAACAAACGTATCATATGTTATGAACGCTGCTGAAATGTATCATATATCATGAATTTACACAAAACAAGCTGTGTCTCGAATCGGCAACATGTAGCTTTGCAGGCAGTTGTCCTACCCACTATTCCATACAGGGATAATAGTTTTAGAGGGACAAGTAATGGCCTCGCCTTATAGTTAACGTTAGGTATCACAGCACTGGGATTAAGTTTGGGTTAAGGTTCGGCATCACAGCGCTGGGGTTAAGGTTAGGGTTTGGGGTAAGGTTATAAAACAAAAAAAGGTTAGGTTAGGTTAAGGTTTGGTTAGGGTTATGTATCACAGCACTGGGGTTATGGTTAGGGTTTAGGTTAAGGTTAGGGATCACAGCACTGGGCTTAAGGTTAGCGCAGCCTGCAAATGTTTTTTCTGGATTATTTCTTTAACGCTACTTCACCTAACGTAATATATCTTACGAATTTGGCTGTCAAAGATTTTCATAAAATAGTTTACGTATTCCAGTAAGACCAGATTGCAACCACAGGGGGACTGGGGGGGGGGGGTTTAACTCCCTAATTAAGACTTGCCCCCCACCCCAAAAGTGGTAAAACCAACAGGTCTGGGAGGTTGAAATATTTATATATTGTTCCTACATGTAATCATAAATAGTACAATATACTTACCATATTCATGCCTGGGAGAATCTTGTGATTTCAGACACCCCTAAAGTCCATCAATAGCATTTCTTAACCTTGAAGTTAGTTGAACGTCTCGTCTGCCTGCCTCACTCCTAACATTGCAGTGGCTTTTTTTTATGAAATCCCCCTCTACTACAAAAGGTAAACCGGAACTATGAAGACATTCATTCATTCAGTTTAAGGTTGGCGATACACAAAAATTTAGCCTTTATGACAGAGAATATTACACACAGTATTACACTGCCACAGAGTCAAAATGTATTTCTATTGCCAACCTTGTATTATGTATTCATACATAACCTTGTAATGTATGAATTCATAAAAAATTAAGAGACAACTGCACCATTTTCTTTCCTTTGCACAAAAGTTGAAAAAGAAAGTTTTGAGTGAGGAACAGAAGCGTTCAATTTGCAGTGGTCTCTTAATTTTAACCCTTCTGTTCTTCACTCAAAACCTTCCTTTTTCGACTTTTTTGGAAAGGAAAGAAAAAGGTGCAGTGGTCTCTTAATTTTTTCCTGAGCTGTATGTCTTCATAGTTTCAGTTTGCATGCTGTAGTAGGGGGGCTTTAATTAATGACACAGAAAAGACGCTTGAGTTACGTACTGCAAATTCCCGGGCAAAGTTAGACAGCTTTTGTGCTAGTAAGATGTGTTGTGATGCTCTTTCCCTTCAAGGGAGTCCCTTGGTAAAACTAGCACGTTTAAAAGTCATTTATTCTGGCTTCAACTGTATGGAAATGT
The DNA here is from genome assembly GCA_016801175.1 of Esox masquinongy. NCBI lineage: Eukaryota > Metazoa > Chordata > Actinopteri > Esociformes > Esocidae > Esox > Esox masquinongy. The sequence continues at coordinate 9,052 of JACXGI010004731.1, read as the reverse complement.
AACAATAGAAAATTGTTAACGTGTTCCTGAGTTTTACCATTAGTTAAGGTCTGCAAAAACGGCCTTTACTTCTATTAAATCTGTCAGAGATTTCCCCCCATTTGCATATTTTCTGACTCGCTGTGTGCCTACGGCTTGGCATTTCATTACCAATACAAAATGTCATATATTATCTAATGTTAGTTAACACTGGTGCTCAGTCATGAGCAGTGAGACAATGGAGGATTTGTTGTTGTGGATATACCTTTTGACATCAATATATCAGTGGGAGGAAAGCCCATGAGAGTCAACCCAAACCTCTGTGGTAAATTTTTTATGGTACTGTAAGACTGATTTCATAGAATCATAGATTTTGCATTAGGCCACTTGGAAGACTGAAACATTAGCCTAGCTACGACTTACAGGCATAGACCACCCAAAAATCTACCAAATTTGTCAGCCGTTTTCTTTCCTTGAAAATTGTCTAATAGTCTAAGTAACGAAACAGCTGACAAATTTAGATTATTGGGTGGTCTATGCCTTTAATGTTAGTCAGGCACAGGCCTAGAAGCTGTATGGTAGTAATACATTTGCCTACCTCTTTGGCATGTTGATAGTGTCTTTGATTGTGGTAAAACATTGTGTGGGTCTGTGTTGAGCGGAAATGATGGTCTGCTGTTGTTGTGTTTGTGTGTGGGTCTTACTTGCTGCCAGTTTTGCTCTAGGATACTGTATTGGTGACCCCTGACTACAAAAGTTGTTGTGTGGTATGTGCCCCATGAGCTGGTGTAATGGATTGGATTTATCATCACCTACAGACTGTAGACATCATGTTAAACAAGCAAGATACTGTAAGGATTGTAAGACTTCACTTCATTGAAGCACATGCCTGCACTGTACTTTGTCCCCTTTACACTCAGGAGAAAAAGTTTACCCCCCCGATTTTCATTGTGTAATTCACACTTTGTATGTCCTCCTCTGCGCCAGGCGGAGCTTGACATCAGCATCCGCCTACCCCCCAAATATGTATAGATAGAATAGAGAGAATTTGGCTGTGGCATGTAACCCAGTCACTCTTACTAGCCACTTTGGCAGGTGGCATTCTATATACAGTGAGGGAAAAAAATATTTGATCCCCTGCTGACTTTGTACGTTTGCCCACTGACAAAGAAATGATCAGTCTATAATTTTAATGGTAGGTTTATTTGAACAGTGAGAGACAGAATAACAACAAAAAAATCCAGAAAAATGCATGTCAAAAATATTATAAATTGATTTGCATTTTAATGAGTGAAATAAGTATTCAACCCCTCTGCAAAACATGACTTAGTACTTGGTGTCAAAACCCTTGTTGGCAATCACAGAGGTCAGATGTTTCTTGTAGTTGGCCACCAGGTTTACACACATCTCAGGAGGGATTTAGTCCCACTCCTCTTTGCAGATCTTCTCTAAGTCATTAAGGTTTCGAGGCTGATGTTTGGCAACTCGAACCTTCAGTTCCCTCCACAGATTTTCTATGGGATTAAGGTCTGGAGACTGACTAGGCCACTCCAGGACCTTAATATGCTTCTTCTTGAGCCACTCCTTTGTTGCCTTGGCCGTGTGTTTTGGGTCATTGTCATGCTGGAATACCCATCCACAACCCATTTTCCATGCCCTGGCTGAGGGAAGGAGGTTCTCACCCAAGATTTGACAGTACTTGGCCATCGTCCCTTTGATGCGGTGAAGTTGTCCTGTCCTCTTAGCAGAAAAACACCCCCAAAGCATAATGTTTCCACCTCCATGTTTGACAGTGGGGATGGTGTTCTTGGGGTCATAGGCAGCATTCGTCCTCCTCCAAACACGGCGAGTTGAGTTGATGCCAAAAAAGCTCGATATTGGTCTCATCTGACCACAACACTTTCACTCAGTTCTCCTCTGAATCATTCAGATGTGGACAGGTGTCTTTTATACAGGTAACAAGCTGAGATTAGGAGCACTCCCTTTAAGAATGTGCTCCTAATCTCAGCTCGTTACCTGTATAAAAGACACCTGGGAGTCAAAAATCTTTCTGTCTGAGAGGGGATCAAATATTTATTTCACTCATTAAAATGCAAATCAATTTATAACATTTTTTACATGCGTTTTTCTGGATTTTTTTGTTGTTATTCTGTCTCTCACTGTTCAAATAAACCTATTATTAAAATTATAAACTGATCATTTCTTTGTCAGTGGGCAAACATACAAAATCAGCAGGGGATCAAATAATTTTTCCCCCACTGTATACAGGGTTTATCCTGGATTCAAAACTCAAAGGCGAACACCTTCTAAAAATCTCGCACTGCCTCTGTGTGTTGGCATGGTAAAACATGATTTTGCGCTCTTAAATAAAATCCAAGCGAAACACTGCAGCTAATGTGATGGTAGGAGGAGACGTTTTCCATATTGGCAGTGTTGCCAGGTGTGGTGTTTCCTCCCCATTGGGCTATTTTTAATGGGCTTGTGCGGGTCAATATTTTCTGGAGTCCGCAGGAGAAAAGTGGTTGTCAATTAAATCTGGCAACCTTGCATACAGGACCACACAGGTCCTGACATCGCGGTGATGAGTAATGTTAGAAAAACTAGCATGTCAAAAGATTTCAATAAAACTTAATCATCTCAAACTACATCCAATCCGCATAATTTTTTTTTTAACATTTCAGATGACTTCTATAGTAGCCTACAATTACAGACAAACAAAGATGACTGGTCAAAAGACCATCAGATATGGGTATATTGTCACCAGAAACATTATATATGCAATATACAGTGTATAAAAATATACAACTAACATATTTAAGTCACTAACAATAAAAATGTATGAACATGAAGACGCTGGATCAGCGACAGCAGCAGAGCCTAGTACAGCTGAAGGAAGTCGAGAGGGAGATTAACGATGTGGCGTCAAGGCAAGGACGGGGAAAAACACAACGTGACAAGGCTGTAATATATACAGCTCTGTTTCTTTTTTTATACTTGTCTAAATTAACAAGAACATAGTATAACAACAAAAATAGACAACAATAATATTGACTGTGATTAATTATAAAGCTGATGAGTGATTTCATATTTCTTTTTAAATATGTAACATGTTAATAGTCCTGTGTTAAGCATAAATATATTGCTTGTATATTTTGGTTGCTATTAGGGGGGACATTGTAGCGTGTATTAGGCACTCAAGTGGACGTGGACAACAGGGCCGATTTAACACTATAATAGTTGTCTTTCTCAAGTGTGTAGCAAGATTTTATATAAAGTATATCACAGAGGGTCGTCCAGTAGAGCACGGACGAGCGGGGGTTGAGATACCACCTTTGCCTAATTTTTTGAGCCGGGAAAAACCCCTGTTTTTTTTTCCATGCCCAAGAGGGTTAAGGCAGTGCTGGAAAATAATGGTGGCCACACAAAATATTGACACTTCGGGCCCAATTTGGACATTTTCACTTAGGGGTGTACTCACTTTTGTTGCCAGCGGTTTAGACATTAATGGCTGTGTGTTGTGTTATTTTGAGGGGACAGCAAATTTACACTGTTATACAAGCTGTACACTCACTACTTTACATTGTAGCAAAGTGTCATTTCTTCAGTGTTGTCACATGAAAAGATATAATCAAATATTT
>JACXGI010004730.1:35057-51689 GCA_016801175.1 Esox masquinongy | reverse complement strand
GGCGAGACGCTTCTGACGCTGTGTCTTGTTCAAGAGTGGCTTGACACAAGGAATCCGACAGCTGAAACCCATGTCTTGCATACGTCTGTGCGTGGTGGTTCTTGAAGCACTGACTCCAGCTGCAGTCCACTCTTTGTGAATCTCCCCCACATTTTTGAATGGGTTTTGTTTCACAATCCTCTCCAGGGTGCGGTTATCCATATTGCTTGTACACTTTTTTCTACCACATCTTTTCCTTCCCTTCACCTCTCTATTAATGTGCTTGGACATGAGCTTGGACTTGAGCTTGGACTTGAGCTCTGTGAACAGCCAGCCTCTTTAGCAATGACCTTTTGTGTCTTGCCCTCCTTGTGCAAGGTGTCAATGGTCGTCTTTTGGACAGCTGTCAAGTGAGCAGTCTTCCCCATGATTGTGTAGCCTACAGAACTAGACTGAGAGACCATTTAAAGGCCTTTGCAGGTGTTTTGAGTTAATTAGCTGATTAGAGTGTGGCACCAGGTGTCTTCAATGTTGAACCTTTTCACAATATTCTAATTTTCTGAGATACTGAATTTGGGGTTTTCATTAGTTGTCAGTTATAATCATTAAAAAATTAAAAGGAATAAACACTTGAAATATATCAGTCTGTGTGGAATGAATGTATACATTGTACAGGTTTCACTTTTTGAATGGAATTACTGAAATAAATCAACTTTTTGATGATATTCTAATTATATGACCAGCACCTGTATAATCTATTCCATTACCAGAATTGTGAATAAATGTTTCATATCTCAAGAATTATGCAATACATCATGTGGAGTTTATTTAGGCTTTAGGTCAAATTGGCCAAAACAATTCTTCGAATAAAGGTCTGATAGTCATAAATGATTGCCTTTCGTTTTTACTGCTCTGTTTTCACACAACACTTGTTTAAACAACATAATAGCGTCTGGAGACTGTACATAAAGTAGACATTTTCAACAACAACAAATAACTAAATTGCATGAATTCTAGGCCTATAACTTGTATTTGTAAAATGATTTATTAAATACGAAAACAAAATATAAAACATTTCCAACACACATGGCCTATCGGCTGCCAAGAAAATTAAATGCTCAGTTTTTTTAGGGAACATTTTTCCTATAGCATGTATAAAATAAAATAGTAAATGCACTTGATTGGAATTAAGTTAAACAAAAAAGCCTTAACACATGCAGCCAAAAATAAAATATATATTATTTCAATGCGCTACACTGCAAACAAGGTGCTTTCAAATATTAAGGTGCTTTCAAATATGAGAACATAATAGCCAATTTCAGGCATGCTGAAGTCAGGCATCATTTACATGCGGGTGACAATTTAAAGGAAAACCAGAATTGATGAGAAGCTCTGTTATCATGTGAGGGGCATTTTCCTTGCATGGTTTGGGTCTACTTCTCCCCTTAAAGGGAAGGACCACTGCAAATCATTACAAAGTTATTCTGAGTGATCACCTTTATCCATTGGTAGGGATGCACCGATACCGATACCAGTATCGGGCCAATACTGGTCTCATGTACTTGTACTCATACTCATAGAAATATGCCGATACCATGCACCAATACCACATCATGAAAACATTAAGTGAAAATCGATGGCTATGTCGCCTTTGGCCACAAGTATAGAATATAGAACTCAGATTGGTAGAGCGGGAAGACGGAGATATCGGCAATGACACAAGTAGAGTGCAAGCTCTGCTCTGCTAAACTGTCGAGGAGGAAAGGAAAAACACCAATTTAACACAAGCAATTTGATAAAATATCATTAGACACAACACAGCGCAGAGTTTAAGGAGTATGGTAATGCTAGCAGTGCAGAACCACAACAACAGCTAACTCCAACACTTAAGAAGCAAAATAAAATGTCCAGAGACAGCCCGCGGGCAGTATAAAAGATTCAATGAATCACACACAGTTCACTATCGCACAAGCATCAGAGCAGAGCAACAACATCCAGTCCTGCACGTTCAGAGTATCAAACTAGCTAGTGAGGTCAGAGAAAAGTAACTGGCTGTGTCTGTGCATGCACACGTTTGCGTTGAACGGTCAGTAAGTGTCTGTCACATTGATATAAAGGTAGCCATCGTCTGAGCGACAACCCAAGGTAAGAGTCTAGCTAGCTAACTTTCACAACTTGATAGCTACAATGGATTAGTGTCATGCAGGCAACAACAGAGATTCGGCAGCAGCAAAAAGAGCTCCGGTTTTCGTATTTTGCCTTCAAAATAAATGTCTGTGGTGAAAGGTTATATACATTCGCCAGCAACAATAACACTTGAGATTTTCGTACTTTTCCTTCAAAATAAAAGCCTGCGATGGGTTGGGTGTATTGTTTATATTTTCAAAGAAAAAACTATTTGGGTTAAAAAAATAAAACAAATTATTATTTAAATAGAACCAAAGAACATTAAGTTAACGTAGAGAACCAAGGAACATATTTGCAATTGAGACCCATTAAGTTGGGCGTAATAGTTTTTCAGCAATTCTGAATTTGTGAAAAACGCTTCAAGCGCTATTTCCATAGGATCAAATGACTGATTTAAACCTTTTCAAAAGTAAGTTTTAAAACATCACTGAAGGCCCCTCAGTGTGATTTCTTAATGCACATTATTTCAGTATGCACTGACAATTCCAGAATTGTATATTATGAGAACAAAAATTGCCACCACAGCAGCCCATAAACACCATGTTGCCTAATAGATACGGAGCAGTATTGTGATTTCAACCGGTTAAAATTATATTTTCAAACAATTTAGGGTAGTAGTACTGTTTAAGAATATACAGAATAATTATTGAGCAACCTTCTAAGATGTGTTATTTTCCTGAATATCACTCCACTAGCTGTATCAATAAAACATATGCTAACTATCTGACAATGGTTTGTGTGTTGATAATGCCTTTTTTATGTTATTATTCACTATTTTACTAAAGATTGTGAAAAATCATGAATTCCAATTCTTGCATATTTAGTAATGGACAAACACGATCAATGAAAAACACCTTTATGAAGGTTACGCTGAGCTTGTTTGGCTAATTACTGTCTATGTGCGCAGCCATGCTTGTTTTCATTCCACTGGATTCTGGGACCAAATGTCTCTGAGACTAAAGATGGTGGAACAAGACGATTCACCAATCTGACCAGAAGTTCAAATCTTGATTACCTTCCTGTCTCTGAGCCACTCATCTTGCCACCTGTATCTGAATTTGTTCGATAAACAAACTTTAGCAGACAATTTGCAAATTGTGATATACCACGTGTGACAGACCAGGCATCATGTAATGTTAAGTTGATCAGTCTTTTTTCTTTACCGGAAGGCAAGTAAGGTAGGTAATGTTGTAGTCTATAATCTGTCAATTGCAACATCAATAAAAACGAAATATAATGCAACTGAACAAAATAGTAAGGTAGACGATAATTGGGAACGGGGTCGTATTTTTTAACTACTTCGGAAATTTAAGAAATGGTAAATAATGACACGCTAGTTAACATTTTATGTCGCTAATAATTGCAAAACAATTGACGACTTCATAAAGTTATTATTTAGTATACAAGATGATCTTTTTCGAAACTGCTGCTGACCAGAGGCCTTTTTTGCTGGCCTAGTGATATCAGAATCAGAAAATCATATTTTTATTATTTAATATATATTTTCATTAACGCTATATTTATTTTACAAAGTTCGTTCCATCTGTCTACTGACGTAGTTTCATTGCTGTTCTCTCCCTCGGTTGCGTTGTTTCCAGTGCAGCTCAGATAAATCAGAGCTTCTATCCAATCAGATTTTCCACATGTGCTGTCTCTGGGTGAAAATCTAACCTGAAGCCTATAGAATTTCAAGTGAATCCCATCTTTTGTTGATGCAAATGGAGAGGAAGTTGTTGATTGTCATATTCTTCAACCAATCAGATTTAGATTTTGCCATAACGAGCATATTCTTTGACACGCAGCAGCTTTCTAGCTTGCCTACGTGTGCATTTTTCAGGTGGTGTGATCGGAGAGCCAGCTACCTAATTGAGGTAAAACTACTTAGGACGTAGTAGGAACATTAAAGATTTATTTTAACTTTCTTTCTTGAGGTTTAGATTTTTAGATGTAGTGCTTTCTGTTCGATTTTTTGATTAGATTTGTACTGAGCCCTGTTGTTTCTTAACGTACAATGGAGGAGAAGAAATGGATTTGGTGGCGGATTTACTGGCAAAGCCTTTTTTGAGAAAAGCTGGAAATTGCGAGGAACCAACAGCCCTGTCCCAGTCAGGGAAAGGATTTGTGTGGTGCTTTCAATCGATCAACTACGAAAAGTACACCTGGCTTACAGCGTCGAAGGAACATTGTTGTTGTGAGTAAGTTCTTTCTTTCTTTGGTCACTGTAATGTCACTGATTTGGGCTTTGCAATGTCTATTTGTGTTGCAGCGTCCTGTCATACTGCATAATGGTACTGTACATCCTTGATGGTTTCATTCGCCATGTATTCATGTTTCTGTAATTAGTGTTGTATGCCTCTTGTTAAATTGCTTTATTCCACTGTCACTGTGAATATGGGATGGTTATGTCGAATGATAGCCTAAAAGCCCATAGGATTAGGCAGCCATACATGCTAGAATCATTAGCTTTCCGTCCATCGTGCTGAAGTTACTAATCATTATTGATAAGTAGGATAAACGTGCCCCCCTTGGAAATCAAATGCCCATCCAACACGTTTGTTCTGGTTACGGACCTGTATCTACTCGACAGGTAAGCAGGTTAGGACTGTAACCAGCTAATAGTTCGTTTTAACCAGCAAGGTAGTAGATAAATAGCTGCCATTTAGATGTACAACAATAGGCTGGACAGACAAAAACATTAACTACTTTTTCAGATGAAACTTATATTGTTGTGTTCGTCATGAAGGTCAGTTTCATATTATTACCTTATATTCAAGCTGCTTGCTGTAGTTTAAAAAAAATCGCCAGAAAACAGGCCTAATTTTGGGGCTTTTTTCACCCTGGCTCTTCCTATCAATTCTATTGAGCGCTGTGGCACCAAGTCTACTTCAGAACGTGCTCCAAACATTCTAATTCTTGCCAATTGTTCTACGTCACAATGCCGTACTAGCCCATAGAGTCAATGAGCTTTCAATGCACCGTAGCTTTGCCTCAAAACATTTCTTTCAGGAAATATGTCAACCTTATTAAATCCTATCTCGGTATTATTTATCTAATTACGTGAATTTTAAGCCTTCATCGTAACATTTTAGTTAACCAATACAATGTGTTTTCTTTGCTTAATGGATGACAGGTAATTTACGTTGTCATGTTTGTTACTAGGTTTAAGATCGAGCGTATGGTGCGCACGTTGATGTACTAACAAAACCGTATGGTCAGTCATTGCTTAGCTGCTGGCACTCATTTTTAGATCTGAAGCAGTTGCTGCCTTAGATTATGAGCCCTGCACTGGCCAGCAGACAGATAGTGATAATAATACCCACCAATGGCGAGTTAGAGGAGCAAGTGAGCTCAGTAGGCTACACAGCAATACGACAATAATGGCAATCGGCTACACTGCGTTACGACATTTAATGGCATTTAACATTAAGATGTATATACTGACTGGGTGTGATGCACCTGTTGTGATGGTGGTATTGCTTAATGTTGCTTTTAGGGAGGGGATTAGGGTGCAATATTAGCAAGAATAGTGACATTCTGAAACGTCTTTTATCTATAGAAAAGTGTTGTATTTAAATTAATAACTGCAGGTCTGCTTTTTACCGGCAAAGATTTTGGCATGAGAAATTGTCAAATCAGCTACTACTAGTACCGTTGGCCACTTATGGCTAGTTAAACAAAACCTCTTCATATTGTGTTTTGCATAGACTTTCCTCTCAACTGCGAGAAAAACTGTAAACAGGGGGGCGGGATAGGGGTGGCACGACGCATTCTTCACTGAAAAACTCATAAGTAGACTAATATTGAAAGGTACAGAAAAGAGCGCACAGGCGGGAATATTGGTTTGAGAGTGCGAGTGAGGTGGTTATGTGGAACTGAGCGAAAATGCTACGCAGCAATGTTCTTGCTATGCTCCCTTTTCGTTGCTACCCAGCCTCACAAGGGTCTTTATTTGTAATACACCAACAGATTACACGACAAGTTATGAAAATTGCCTCACCAATTGATCCTCATCTGCGCAGGTTTTTCTCTAATCGGGTAGGAAAAAATCTGAGGATTTTCATTCGTCGTCCTTATGCTGCCATCTCTTGGAAGTATATAGTACCTTCATTTGGAAAACGTTTCTACAGTGTCACTAAGTTTACAGACATCCTTACTAAACTACTAATCAGAATTGTATATCAAACATCTACACATTACTTTCCGATCACTGAACCTGCCTATGTTTCCCTATGGAAAAATGCTATACATGCGGACAACACTGTTTACTTCAGATCTCTCAAATATATATTTTCTGATTCTTTTAAAAGTTGGGCACCATTCTAATCAGGAGGACCTCCCCTTTTAAATAAGATAAGACAGGCCAGCAGGCTTTGCTGCCCTAAAATACTAGTCACGAAAATGTTTCCCCTATGGAACTCTAAGCTCCACCCATTGGTTTCCTATGGAGGGGCATGTCGGTCTTCAGAGGCAAATATCCTAAAATGTAAATTTTAGATTTCTTTCAAGCGGGACATAATTTTCATAAGGAGAATCTTAGCTTTTTAGTAAGATATGACAGTCCAGCGGCAGGGTTTTTCCTGGCTCAGAATGGGCCTTTGGGTGGTGACTACACACAACAGTAAGCATGCTTGGTCCTTGTACAGCAAAGGCAATGAGTTACCTTACCTGACAGAAATCTATGCATTTTGTTATTTCTGACCATTTGATAAACAAAAATGTCTGTCATGCTTGAATAAATATAAGCCAATTAACAAAACTAGTTAAAAAAATAATTTTATTACAACATTGGAAGGGGGGAGGGGAGTGAGTTTGAGGGACATCGGTGTGGGGTTGGGAGAGGCAGGCAGTTGCAGAGGTCACATCCTGCTTCAGAGCATTTCCCCCTCTTTTTATTAAATAAATAAAAGGATCTGACAAGGCCATAGCAGTCTATAGGACTGGATGATATGACCTAAAATCTAAATCACGATTAATTGAACATTTTACCTCGATTAAACTATTTTTATTTTTTTTGCTTTGTTTTGTAATGTGCAGTTTACATTATAACATTGTAATATCAAGCACATTGTAACATTAAGAAAGATGCTAAATTAACAGTTTTTTTTATTGTTGTCACAGTATTTATTTAGTGTGATGAAGTAAAATATTATTTATATAGCACCTTTTTAAACATGTAACAATGTGTTTAACAAGAACATCAGCACAGAAAAGAAAAGGAGAATAAAAACGTCACTAAAAACATATAGACACTATCATTTATGACACATTGAAAAAAACACAGAAAGAATATAGCAGCCAGTCACCACCCAGATATCCCCAATTAGATTATTGAATATTATAGAATTGTGTCTGTAAAGCTGATGTGCACTTAACGATTGCAAGGTGCAGCCTGTGTCCAAAACACTGCTGCTGTGTCCATCCATTGAGCTGTGCAGCTTTGACAACATTAGCACCGTTGTCTGTTCATTATGGCCACGAGGTTCTCTTCTGTGAGTTCCCACACAGAAAGCATATCTCTCAGGCCTTGGGCAAACATCTCTGACGCATGATCGACCGGAAAATAATGCCGTCTCAAGGCATCTGTTGCACAGCTTCCATTCATCGTCAATGTAGTGCAAAGTAAGGCTCAAGTATGGGTCCATCGTCCTACTTGACCAAAGATCAGATGTGGATGCCAAGTGCTGAACAGACAGTTCAGCAGCTGCCTTTTTACGACATGTTTTATACATGTTGGTCAGCGCAGTTTAGGAAAAATATGGTCGCGATGGCACAGTGTCGAGAGTTTTAACGAGGTGTTTAAACCCACTGCGCTCCACTGTAGCTATGGGAGCCATATCCTTCGCGATGTAGTAACAAATGTTGTCAGTTATTTCTTTCCATCTTCTTGAATCCTTTTCATAATGTGTAGCATTTGGAAATGCTTGTGTTATCGACACCTGCCTTGTAGAGGCACTTGTTGCTGGGCGCTTGTCAGTCTCTCTTTTTTTGAGCCATGCATTGTCCATATTTGGTAACGTTATTGGGCGCCAAGTGTTGAAACAGATTAGTGGTATTACCTTTGTTCGCTGAAACTGTTTTTCTGCAGTGTTTACATTTAACTTCATTTTGTTAGGAGTCGTCTTTACTGAAGCCAAAATGTGTCCAAATGACAGACACTGCGTTGTTCTTTGGGACAAAAGTTGCTCACTTGACTCTGCGTTTGAGTTCTCCATGTTGGTTCCATGCCGCTGACAGGACTGGGCGGAGTCACGTGACTACTAGTGATGTGCAGTTCGCGAACAATTCGTTAGTTTTGAACGAATCTTTTTAGTGACTGGGGACTCACAAGTCCTTTTTTTCAGTGACTCGTTCAATTGTATCGTTCATTCGAACGTTTGACAGCGGAATACTACAACATGATCACTTGTTTCATATCTGGTCCTCCAGCTCAGTTCTCCAATCAACTTCTATGTACATTCGCAAAGAAAAATAGATCAAGGCAGGAACATCATGAAAGTTGAACGCAGACTATAATAATTAATATAGTTAGTTGATTACTGATGCCATGAAAAAAAAAGATGAAAACAAGCACAGAGCCGCTGCCTTTGCCTAAGTAAAGACTCGTGAATGACTGGCTGTCAGTTTTATCGTTCAAGTGAACGGTTGTTTCGTTCAATAGCATTTGGTTTATCCTCTGCTTGTTCAACAGTTGTTTGATTCATTGCTATTAAACACATTCAGAGAGGATTTGAAATGCTATTTGTTTTTCATTTCTTATAATTTTGGCGCTGGTGATTTTCCTTTGGCGCTAACTAAAACCTCTTTGGGGGGCGTCAAAAATCCTTTATGCAGGAAAATCCCTCAGCGGGCTTTCATGTCATCAAACGCTATATTAAAAAGAGTCTGATAGTTTTTAAAATACTTCCACGTAACGCAAGTTTAAGCGCAATTAATACCATAAAGTACAAGATGTTTACTTCCTATATCAGCTGTTATTTTTCAGTTTCGTCACAAAATAAACTTACAGTAATAAAATAAGAGGACACCTGTTTTGGTGCCATTTTGAGGAAATGGAATTTTAAGCTTCATTCAAGTCAGAAGAGCCTCAACGAAGGTTCGATTCAATTAATTGGCTATGGGATAGCGTTCCAGCTCAGCCAGGGTTCTTTGGCCGTTTTAGAGGCTTGGGTGAATTTTTATGCGTTCTATTGTCCAGCCTAACAGCAGTTGGTCTGGGGCTGATGCCTTTCAAGAGGGGATGATTACTTTGTCATTTAAATTACGCTATATGGGCTTATGAAATACACTGACATGCGGATATAGGGGTGTACTGATATTGATTCTAGTTCGCAAAAGTTTAGGTTACATTTTGAACTGGGAAATTTAAAAGGAGTTTGCAATTCTGTGATTAAGTAACTGCACGTCATTGATTGTGGCCAGCGGTTACCACCTCCACCATATCCATGCAACTGATCGAGTATGGTTCATGTAAAGGAACGTAAAGTTCATGTAAAGACGACAAAAATGAATGACGGCAAGTAATTTTGTCAACCACACGGGGGCGCTATCGAGATTATTCATGTTTGCAAGCTCACCACGCTCATGCCATTTGACTTAGAGCCCTGAAAAGAGGGGGATTAGTACAACTCCTCACGATGAACATAATTGCAATTGGGACCCATTAGCTCAGCCCTTATGTTTTTTCGGCCATTTTGAATATTTGAAAAACGCTTCATATGCTACTCCTATAGCATGGAACGTCCGATATTCACGTCCTTTGAAATTTGGCATCTATGGACCGATGTCTTCAAAGTTTCTATAAGCCAGGAAAATGTGGCAAAAAACATGGCCGCTATTGACCAATGAACATGTGCTTGGGTGTGGTTTTGAACATATATGCACACGACTACCACAAGGATAAGGGCATAAAAATTGTTCTTGGTCAATATGTTGACAAAGTTGATACGACAAAAATGACTGTAAGCACTTGAGGTTTTCCACGTTTACAAGCTCCCCACGCTCACCCCATTTGAGTTAGAGCCCTGAGAAGAGGCAGATTGGTCCACCTCCTCATGAGGAACATAATTGTAATGGGGACCCATTAGCTCAGCCTTTATGGTTTTAAGGCCATTTTGAGAATGTGAAAAATGCTTTGCATGATAGCATAGTCAATAGTCGATATGTTTAACTGATGCTCCCACTTCCTTTTACTGCAGTGTTTCCACATTCACTGAAAGAGCAATAGTTCACATTTACTTTCTAGTGTATTTCTTTATTTTTCATAATTTACGCTAGGGGTGTAACGGTACGCAGAAGTCACGGTTCAGTACATAGTGAAACTTTTAAGTCATGTTCAGTACGATTTGGGTAAAGTGGAAAAAACATGCAAAACATAAAATATATTTTAATTTATTTCAAAGTTATAAACTTTGCCCATTGCCACTGTATTTAAAGCATGCAGTAGGTTGGATTTTTTCAGTAAAAACAACAATTACAGCATTTTGCAATTACTCACCGGTCAGAAAGCGGTTCCACACCAATGCCTGATAGAGAATGACGTTCCGAATAATAATATGAAAACAGGAATTACCTGTTCCAAAAAGCACTAACTGAGAGTTTGACATTATTCTTAGTCTTGCTAACGTTAGCTTTGGGTTCCTGGTTGCTAGCTAATAGTTTTGTATGTTTTGCCTGTTTTTTCCACTGTTCCAAAATCGTACTAAATGTGACTTACAAGTTTTGGTACGTACCAAACCGTACCATTACACCCCTAATTTACACATTGTAGGATAATAGTGAAGACATCAAAACTATGAAATAACACATGGAATCAAGTAGTAACAATAGCAAGTGTTAAACTGCTCAAAATACATTTGTTTAACCCTCCAGGGTCCGAGGTGATTTCAGCCAGATTTCACTACTTGGACATTTTGGGTCCTACATTCATTTCTGTAACAGGTAACATGAAGTATTGTACATCCTGGTAATCACAACCCCCTCAGCTACAATAAAAACACATAAAAACAGACCTCTTGGACACTATTTAAAAAACTTGTGTTGGAAAGGCAAAAAAAACGTTTTACGAAAAACATTTCTGCGATACAGTATGATAAAAATATTTTGAAACCATTATGTTTTGTTTCTCTTATTTTCTGATATTTCTATGCCTTAATTGTCATATTACATTACTTTAGGCTGAAACTAATGAATACAATTAATTATAAAATGTAAAAAATATAGGTTCCCCAAACAATATTGGTTCTTCAACTTAGAGATGAAACAGAATTTTATGAAATGGGGATAGGCATTTTTGGATCAATTAGGTGTAATGTCACCAAACGGCCATGTAGATGGAAGCAGAGGATCAGTAGCGCAGTTTGTATTAACTTGTCCTAAAAAAAATGAGTATGAAACACATATTGTTTCCAAAAACCAAAGGACCTCCCCATAGTATGTTTACAGAAGAATATTTTCTATCATTTTTAAAATACAAACAAAATAATACGGTGCTATAGATCATAAATCTAAAAGCCAATACAGAGTCAAAGTAGAATCTCTCTACCAGGGCTCCAATACCAGGAACATGTGGAGTGGTCTGAGAACCATCACTGACTATAAAGGCTATTCAGGCAGTGTGGAGGAAGGGCTGGCTTCTCTCCCAGGGAACTGAACTCTTTCTATGCTCGCTTTGAGAACATCATCCCTGGCATGGACACTCAAATGGACCAGGACAGCTGCCCTTTACAAATGACCAGGGCAGAGGTTTGCAAAGCCCTAAAAAGGATTAGCACCCGCAAGGCTCCTGGACCAGACAACATCTCAGGCCGTGTCCTCAAGGTCTGTGCAGACCAACTGGTTGATGTATTTACTGATATCTTCAACCTATCGCTACGTTAGTCAGTGGTCCCCACCTGCTTCAAAAAGTCCATCATTGTTCCTGTGCCAAAAAAGCAAAAAGTCCTCTGCATGAATGACTACCGCCCGGTAGCACTCACACACCAATCATCATGAAGTGCTTTCAGGCTAGTTAAAACTCACATCACAGACTCCATGCCTGTAACACTTGACCCGCTGCAGTTTGCCTATAGACATAACAGATCTACAGAGGATGCCATTGCTCTGACCCTCCACTCCGCACTATCTCATCTGGACAAGAGGAACACATATGTGAGAATGCTGTTCATTGACTACAGCTCAGCCTTCAACACCATTGTGCCCCACAAGCTAGCGGTGAAGCTCAGGGATCTGGGTGTGCAGATGGATCCTGAACTTCCTGACGGGCAGACCCCAGGTGGTGCGGATGGGCAACACCAACACCTCCTCACTGTCTCTCTGTACTGGCTCCCCCCAGGGCTGTGTGCTGAGCCCGCTCCTGTACTCTCTCTTCACCCACGACTACATGGCAACCCACGTCTCCAACAATATCGTTAAGTTTGCTGACGACACCACCATCATAAGCCTGATCTCTGACAATGACAAGTCAGCCTATAGAGACGAGGTAAGGTCACTGACTTTGTGGTGTCAGGAAAACAACCTCCAGCTCAATATCAGTAAAACGAAGGAGATGATTGTTGATCACAGTAAGCAGCGGCAGGGAGACCACACCCATATACACATCAATGGGTCTGCAGTAGAGAGAGTTCACAACATCCGGTTCCTTGGTGTCAACTTCAGCGATGACTTGACCTGGTCTCATCACTCTAATGTCGTGGTGAAGGAGGCCAGGAAACGGCTCTTCTTCCTACGCCGATTAAGGAGATTTGGCATGGATTCCAGGATACTCACCAACTTCTACAGATACACTATCGAGAGTATCCTGTCAGGCTGTGTCACCACCTGGTATGGCAGCTGCACCGCCCTCGAACGCAAAGCAATTCAGAGGGTGATTCAAACAGCAGAGCGCATCACAAGGTCTGACCTGCCATCCCTGCAGGATCTCTACACAGAGAGGTGTAGGAGGAGGAGCAAACGAATCATTACAGATCCCAGCCACCCATGCCATGGACTGTTTACCAAGCTGCTGTCAGGCAGAAGTTACAGGAGTATTCTGTCCAAAACTAACAGGCTACGGGACAGTTTCTTTCCTCAGGCTGTAAGGCTGCTCAATTCGGGAACCCCTCTTACCTTCCATCCATAGTCCCAAGCACACCTGTCACTTTATATCATGCCCATCTGCCAATCATATCATGCACACCTGTCACTTTTACATTGCACTACGGTTGTACAGTTGTATAGTTATTATTATTGATGCGTGTTTTTTGTATAGTGTTATTATTGATAGTTTGTGTTATCTTCTTATTTTTATATTTTAATTACTGTTACTTTTTTAACTTTTAACTGCACTGTCGGGAGTAGGAAAACCAAGCATTTCATTGCCATAACTTGTTATTGCAAATGACAAATAAACCTTTTGAACTTGAACTTAAATAGTGATGCGTCATGTTGTTTACCGTCACTATGGGACTGACCCCTATGACGTCCCATCATTCCTAAGTTGTTGAGGTCATGTTTCCAGGCAATATAAGCAAGGTACAAGCGCCATTTCTGATTTCGGCGTCATGGAATCGACAACTAAACAAAGGAAGACTTGGATAATCCAAAGCGTAATGGTGACCGGTTAGGTCCATATCTCCCAGGCAGACTGAATTGGCCACAGGAACACAAACGATGTACCACTCTTTTCGTTAGAATGCCTAGATCTAAGCTAAAGTCAGCCGTAAGGTTCTAGTGATTACTTTTCTGGATATGTGTGGAAATGTAGGGTACGCGCTCGGTCATCGGGGGGCAGTTGGTGACATTTTTCCTTGTAGCCTACATTTTGCGTTTCGGTTGGTGACCATTTTGTGGACTATACTTTTGGCTGTTATCCCCATAGGAATACAAACTACGTACAGATCGCTTTGTTGGAGTTGTCTGGATATTAGGTAAGTACGATTCTAGTCATTACAGTTCAGTAATGTATATTTAAAGACATGTACGCTATATGATCAGTGAGCGGTGGACACTTGGTTACACGCTACTATTTCTCTCACGCAGACTGTTATCCCCATATGAACACAAACTGTACCAATCGTACCAATCGCTTCGTTAGAATACCTAGATATTAGCTAAATTCAGCCGTATGATTCTAATTATAACCTTTTTTATGGAAATGTACGCTATGCGCTCAGTCAGTGGTGGTCAGTTTTCGTGCACCTCCCCCCTCACCTCTCAGGCAGTGATTCCCATAGGAACACAAACGGAACACTTCACGAAAATGTCTAGATGTTTTTTGGGGGATTACAACGATTTTATAGATTACAGTTTTTTTTATTATTTATGCAAATGTGCACAATCCGCATATCCGCAGATTGAGACTCTGGAGGGTTTTAAAAAAGCCACCCTTTGCCTTGATGACAGCATTGCAAACTCTTTGCATTTTCTCAACAAGCTTTATGAGGTAGTCACCCGGAATGCATTTTAATTAAAAAGTGTGAAGGTCAGAAGTTAATTTGTGGAATTATTTTTCCTTCATATGGCGTTTGAGCCAATCAGTTGTTTTATGTCAAGGTAGGTTTGGTATACATTTGGTAATCCATACTATGGCAAGAACAGCTGAAATAAGCAAAGGGAAACTACAGTAAATCATTACATTTAGCCATGAAGTTGAGGTAATCTGGAAGATTTCCAGAACTTTCTTCCATCCATTGCAGTATCAAGTGCTAGGATGAAACGGTCTCTCATGAGGACCGCCACAAGAAAGGTAGACCCCAGAGCTACCTCTGCAGCAGAAGGTTCATTAGAGTTAGCAGTCTCAGAAATTGGCAATTAACTGCACCTCTGATTGCAGCCCAAATAAAAGCTTCACAGTGGTCAAGTAACAGACACATCTCAACATTAATTGTTCAGAGGAGACTGTGTGTATCAAGCTATTTGACCAAGGAGAGTGGTGCTGCTGCATCAGATAACCTGGCCCCCACAATCACGAGACCTCAATCCAATTGAGATATTTTGGGATGAGTTGGACCGCAGAGTGAAGGAAATGCAGCCAACAAGTGCTTAGCATATGTGGGAAATCCTTCTAACTGTTGGAAAAGCATTCCATGTGACTACCTTATAAAGCCGGTAGAAATAATGCCAAGAGTGTGCAAAGCAGCAATCAAGGCAAAGTGTGGCTACTTTGAAGAATCTAAAACAATGTATTTTGATTTGTCCAACACTTTATTGGTTGCTACATGATTCCGTATGTGATATTTGTTTTGATGTCTTCACTATCATTCTAGTACAAGGGAAATAGTAAAGCTAAAGAAATAACCTTGAATAAGTCGGTGTGTACAGATGTTTCCCTAGTACTGTACATTTGTTGTCCCAGTGATTTCTTGACTGGCTACGGTCTTTGTTTCAGTATTTTCACCGGTCCAGGGGATGAAGCATTTGAGCTTAGCCTATAATCTTATTGCTTTGCCTACAGCTCATTAGTTATCTTTCTTGTCATATGTTCCATACAGTTGAAGTCGGGCGTTTACATACACCTTAGCCCAAAGTCCGTTGTTCACAATTGCTGAAATTTTATCCTCGTAAAAACTCCCTGTCTTAGGTCAGTTGGGATCCCCACATTTTTTTAGAATGTGAAATGTCTAAATTATAATAGAGAATTATTTATTTCTGTTCTTGTTTCTTTCATCACATTCCCAATGAGTCTGAAGTTGACATACACTCAATTACTGTTTGGTAGCATTGCCTTTAAATTGTTTCACTTAGGTCAAATGTTTCGGATAGCCTTCCACAAGCTTCCCACAATAAGTATGGAGAATCTAGGACACACCCCCATGCCCTGTGTCTTAGATTTATGAAACTTGTTTCATAAGTCCATCTCCTCAAAAGGAACATTTTTGCCAATAGGACTCATAGTCTGCCATACTAGATTTTCAGCCATTTTGCATTTTGTGAAAAACGCTTAAAACAAAACTCCTGTAGCACCAAATGTCTGATCCTCACATCCTTTGATATTTGGCTTCTATAGACCAAGTTCTGTAAAATATGTATGAGCCGAACCTGTACAGTCCCCTCCAAAAGTATTGGAACGGTAAGGCAAATTCCTTTGTTTTTGGTGTTCACTGAAGACATATTTTGGTTTAAGATCAAAAGATGAGTATGAGACAAGAGTCCAGAATTTCAGCTTTCATTTCCTGGTATTCACATCTAGATGTGTTAAACAACTCAGGACATACCACCCTTTGTTTGAACCCACCCATTTTTCAAGTGTGCAAAACTATTGGAACATGTGACTGACAAATGTTTCTTGTTGCCCAGGTGTTGCCTTTTAGGTTGATTGTTCAAACATTAAATAGCTCTGCATGACTAGTCTAAGTTTTCATCCTTGGTTTAAACCTATAAAGACTGCATTTCTTGTTAAAGAGGATAAACCAACATGAAGACCAGAGAGCTGTCTATGGGAGAAAAGCAAGCCATTGTCAAGCTGAGAAAAGAAGGAAAATCGACCAGAGC